>VMBQ01000705.1:228692-342318 GCA_007657795.1 Dreissena rostriformis | reverse complement strand
ATATATATATATATATATATATATATATATATATATATATATATATATATATATATATATATATATATATATATATATATATATATATATATATATATATATATATATATATATATATATATATATATATATATATATATATATATATATATATATATATATATATATATATATATATATATATATATATATATATATATACCATTATGTCAGTCTGACATGTCAAATCAGGCCATTATTACCTATAAACCTCACATCTGTTATAATGGTTACCACATGTTTCTTCGTTAAGCTAAAATTTTCTATGTTATTTCGCAAAAGTTAAATATAATATCGTTTGTAATCTTTTATTGCGTATCTTCAAATGTTCAGCTCACTATTCCATGATTTCTTCTTTTTAACAGAAGCCATACGGCGATAAAACATACTATTATCAGATCAATGGATAACGCAAAAATGTGGTTATGCTCGATTTTATCATAATTTATCGGAATTCTTATTAATATGGCTATCTGATAGGCCGTGTCGGCTTGACATTATGCTATTATCAAAAGGTAAGCCTGAATAGAGGAACAGGGAAAACTAATACAAAACCAAACCCTGCCACTAATGCAAGAGTCGTGTTCCTCGAAATGTATGTGGTGCGTTGTTTTTGACAATGAGGTTGTTATCCAACATGTTGATTTTTTTGCACTTTGGATCCTTTTGACCTAATTGTTAGCGTTCGTTTTTCGAACCTTCTGGGAATATAGACCTTCTGGGATATATATCAATGTACTTTAATTAATTTTATTTCGAAGAAAACCCAATCCCTTTCTAAAAATATTGATATGTCGAAATGATAATAAAAACCGACTCTACGCCCTTTCATAATATTTCATGTCAGCGCAAAAAAAAACACAATATGAGTACCTTTGTATTTTTATTTTTTTAAAGATTGGATCAAACTTAGCTTCGACCGTGTCCTTTATTGAACAGTTCATAAAAACGATACGTTACTATGGTATTAAATCATAGGAGTATTCTTTAATTACTTAAAACGAACCAAATGTCATTGATACATCTATTGCACGTGATAAATTACTTGTTTTCGACAATTACTTTCCGAGAATCACAGCTAATTATTCAGTTCATGTTTACCACAAATTAAATTGACAATAACATCGCCATAGTTTGAAATACGATATATGTTTCCCTTGCGGTTTTATGAATATAAATGGGTTATGTAAATACGCTTCTAAGAATGTCTTGCAACTGCGGAGAACTGTCATTTTGCAAGAAGAGGCAGAAGGTTAGCTTTTTTGTGTTCACAAATGCCCATACATCACCGATGATACATAAACAGTCACATATAAGACAATGCTTAGAGCGCGAAACATATATAGTTATTTTTAGAGAACAAAACTGTTCGTGATTGTATCCTTCTGAATGTATTACGGCTGTTTATCTATTTATGTATCATATATTCTTTGAGTGACTTAAAATGGAAAAAGACAAAGGACACGTTTGTAGAAATTGCCCAAAGTACGTAATCTCAACACAATATTTACCTTTGTTTACGAAGGTATGGTATTTTTGAGTCATTGAATACAGTGCATATGCGCTATTGTATGCACCATTATAGTGCGTAGAGGTAAAAAAATGTAGGAGACGATACATACAAAGTGATTCATCTTCTTGGCTAAGGTTATCCTTCGAATTCGACTTCCGGGCCAACCATACAGGTGGTTATGAATGATGCATTTTCGTGTAGAAGTGTCAGCTAGCACATTCCCTGCTATTGTTTTATAGAGATTGTTACGACAGAAAAAAAAAATATCGTTTGCATTCAGTTAATCGTAGTTCCCAGAAAACTGGCATCTTATTAATCAAATATCGTACAGTGCAAACAGAAATTGTTCCAAGAACACTGGCATGCTTATCTTGTTAGGTATTTAATATCGTTTATTGCAGAAAACAAAAAATGTTTTAGACAATCAATAGGTGTGTGTTTTTTTTCTTTTCTTAGCTCAGTTTTCACATCCCGTTGTTCGGCAAAGGACATTCACGATTGTCAGCCTGCTGGTTCTGACCTGGTCTGTCTCCAGAGCTCCTGTTTTGCCATGTTTTTCTAGCCAAATGAATCTGGTTACTCCCAGTGGACTAACAAAGGCAGCTTGTTGTCTTGTAAGCCGCGTCATGCGAAAATGGGTTATATGCCATATGCGGAAAGCGGAGCTCCAGACCATTCTGCACATCCGCGCAGTCTGGTCAGTAGCTACCATGTTTGCTATAAAGTCACGCAAGGTTTTTCTATCTCATTAGCGGACAGGGTAGCTCGTGACCAGACTGCGTGAATGCATATGGCATAAGACCCATTTTCATATGACGCGGGTCTTGTGTGTTATGTGTGCTGTCAGGGACCTTAGTCATCAATTCATTCTTAGACTTAAAACTTAAGTATAAACAAAATATTGGAATTCTTTTCAAATTATTGCTTGTATAAAGCTAGATTGAATTGGAAAACGCAAATTTAAGCATCTTTTTTTTAGCGTGATTAATTTCAAGACAACATCAACATTTCTGGTCTGTATATATTAGTGTGTAAATGCCAAAAAATATTTTTATGCAACTGTGACAACTCAATATTCTAAATCCTTAATATGGGTTCTCGCAAAATGGTCTCATTTCGAGTTGACACGAGTCAGATTATGCCAGCGGCTGTGCCACTTTAGTTATTAGAAATAATCGTGATGTTATCTCCATATAATTGTAGAAGGGTGTGCATATGTGTGTCAACAATTTTTATATATTAACTGTTTATAGTTCAAATATGTGTGACACCAATTATTATATATTAACTTTGTATCGTTCAAATTTATTTATCTAAACCTGGTGACAAGCAAGACAAAGTGCATCAGCATATGTACTCGCAAACCTTTATGAATCATTTAATACACTTCCGGTGTGCATTTATTTTTACATGATGATATTATTTTTGAACATATCTGCAATGCATCGTATATGCTCGATATCCAAAGTAAACCTTCCGCAAATAAACCAATATATTAACTGATAAAAATAAATAAATATATATAATCAAAGGAAATTCTGCCCAAAATAAACTAAATGCGTCTATTTATGCGAATATTAAATGCTTGACATTCCTATTTCAAACAAGATAAACATGCATATTTATGTTCTGAAGTTCATGCCAATGATATTTCGTCTGCGTCTAAATTTGCGTTTCCTTGCGATCATCTTATAAAACACCACCACGAGTTTCAATAAAACGGTCGATTTGTGATACACGTGTCTGCAGCAGAGGTATTCCGGACGGAATGAAATGACGTCATTGCCATCAAACAAAAGACTAGCAGACGAAACGGAGATGCGCAATAGATGCCAATAAAAAAACTTCATTGCGCAAGAAGATATGAAGTGGAGTTATTAAATGTTCCATGATTCTCGGTTCATCAAATACAATAAGTGTATTATAACCTGAGCAACATCAGATCTCGTGCGTAGAACCAAGAATGTTTAATGTCAATAAATGACGTAGGTGCGTCGATATCGGGTTAGCATGATACCACAAGAGATGTGTTGGCAGCGGGCCAAATGTTATGCCAGTGGGTTATGGGGTTATGGGCTTATCATGGTAGATAATGGTTCTCTTAGAACAGACATTCGGCAGCCCTGCAACAGATGGCGTCTGTTTTCCTCCGAGCAAAGAATGTAGGCTTTTGTTATTACTATCTGATACCCATTTCGCAAATGCTTGCACGTGAGATTGCCAAATGGCGCTAAAAAATGATCCGCGCTCTGGGAAAACCGGGCTTAATGCATTTTTGCGTTAAGTGCCGTTCCAGATTAGCCTGTTTAGTCCGCAGAAGCTAATCAAAGACGACACTTGAAGTCAGGAATGAAATGTGGAGCCTGCCGTAACGTCATCGCCAAATTCGTAGACTGCGCACACAAAATAGAATGGTATGTGAAAAACGTTGTCAAATCAACACCTCATATTATGGCTCATTTAAAACCGATGTTCCTACCCACACAATACGGTCAGGTCAAAACCCCAGTCTCGTAACACCATAATGTCAGTCTGACATGTCAAAGAAACCATTATTACCTATAAACCCCACAGCTGTTCTTATGGATACCACGTGTTTCTTCGTTGAGCTTTAATTGTCTATGTAACGAATGCCTAAATGTCATCGTGATACCCTCATCAATAAGCAGCAGCACGTGTGTACTAATTAAATGCGCCATTTGCAATAAACGCGGCGTGAACGATGAATGTACACGCGCATCATTACGCCATTGTTTCTGCTAATAGACAACGGAGGGGCTTATCAGTGATGAACAGATTGGCATNACTGGGCAAAATGCTTGTGCGTAAATTGTCATTCCAGATTAGCCTGTGCAGTCCGCACAGGCTAATCAGGACGACAATTTCCGCTTTTATGGAATTTTTGGTTTAAATGATGTCTCTTCTAAGCGAAAATCTAGTTTAGGCGGAAAGTGTCGTCCCGGATAAGCCTGTGCGGACTGCACAGGCTAATCTGGGATGACACTTTACGCACAAGCATTTTGTCCAGTTTTCTCAGAACACGCCACATATGTATGTGTACTCATGGGGTAAAGCCTAATGTATTCTGAAACAAGAGATGTGTTTGTCAGAAACACAATACCCCCTTCTGCGCCGCGTTGAAAATATTTATAAAAAATACCTTTGACCTTGAAGGATGACCTTGACCTTTCACCACTCAAAATGTGCAGCTCCATGAGATACACATGCATGCCAAATATGAAATTGCTATCTTCAATAATGCAAAAGTTTTCGGATTGACGGACGGACAGACAGACGGACAGATGGACAGACTGACGGACAGTTCAACTGCTATATGACACCCTACCGGGGGCATAATAAAACCATGTAAAACCATTTATTAAACGTCGCATTAAAAATATGTTCATGAATTTAAGACGACTGAAATTGTAAAGCTACAAGTGTGGCCACAAAGCTGTATCGCCACGTGAACTAAAAGCTATGAAAACGGCCATCTTTCATTCCTGTGATGAACCAGGATATGTTGCTTTTCAAAATTTGCTTTATTGCAAAACACATAATATCAAGTGCGGTTTGTAGTACATGAATATGTCATGCTTTCGTAATAGCGTATGCATTAAAAAGCACGCAATATGGTATTTTTTAAGAACCTGAAACATATAAATGAACATATATTCAACTACTCCGTTTACTGTGATGTACAGCAATCGTTAAGTGCAATAGGGTCTGTTTACAACTGTAAGACGAAATGAATAAATAATGAATGAGTATGTACAAGGAACACAGCGGTTCTAATTATGGCGGATATGCAGGGAAGACGGGTGAACATCGTAACGTAAACAGCCCACAATAGGGCCATATGTATTGCTTATCTAAGGCACCGACTCATGGAAAATTAATACGGTATCGCCTGAGGGTCTCGGGCCTGACACGGGTCACGGTAATCAGGAAAATCCCGAGGGTATGAGGCCAGTGAATGCCTTCGATCAGCGTACATCTGTGTTTTGTTGCGCGTATGAAAATTAAACCGCAATAAATGAGTCCCTTACGGATGTAATTAGGCCCTGGCGTGCACGTATTTTGATTAGGTATCTGGTCTTAGTGCGCAGCATATGTCCACGAAATGCCAGAGATATGGTCTTACGTCACTGTGGCGGTTTCGCATAACCTACGTCAATCACCGATTTGCACGTATATGTGTCGTGTTCTGAGAAAACTGCACAGGCTAATCTGGGATGACAATTTACGCACTTAAGTATTATGCCCAGTTTTCTCAGAACACGACACATATGAAGACTGGTCAACATGAGGCTTCAGTTCAACAAGCAATTTGTGTAAGGATGAGTTTGTACAATCTATCATCACTATTTTGCATGATGCAAAAGCATAACTGTTGTAACCAAATGTGTGGCAAACAGATAAGGTACACACAATATATGAAGGGCTCCGATATTGTTTCTCGTTGTTTTTGTGATGGTGGGTCTTTATTCAAACATTAAACTATATTATTCGAAATGCAAGGTTGTATTCATTTTTTTAAAGTATAATCTTAATGATAAAACGATGTGTACGTATTGCTGATACCTGTACATCGTTGTTATTGACTTACATGCATTTCTATATTCAAAGACACAGTTACACATATGTTATTTTAAAAGCTACAATGTTGTTGTTGTTGTTGTTGCTGTTGCTGCGTGTGTTTATAAAATGTTGTTTCGTATGTTTGTTGCTGATTTGTTTTCGCGGTAGGGTATTTACTATAAATTAGTATAATTGTTGTTGTTTTTTTATTTTTAAATATTTGTTAAATTTATTAATTAAAAAAGGTTACGTACACGTGTTTAACCCATTTATGCCTAGCGTCTAGAAAAAAAGGCCTTGGCAAACAGCGTAGACCCAGATGAGACGCCGCATGATGCGGCGTCTCATCAGAGTCTGCGCTTTTTGCTTAAAGGAATTTCTGTAAGAAGTACTCTAAATATACAAATACATATACTAGACATCCCTTATTTTGGAAATAAATTGATTCCAATTTAGAAGGATGGGAGAGTCCACTAGGCATAAATGGGTTAATGTTGATCATCGTGTATAACATTAATATAGTCAATATTGTAAGCAGAAAAAAAATATTTCGACAAAGCAAAAAAAAACAACTAGAAGAGCCGTTACAAAAACATGAATGACGCTAGCATGCGCTTGATGTTAAATACACAAATGTGTTATTTTCGTCTTATCCTTGAACGGAAGATATCCTTAGCCAATCCGCTAAATTCATGTCATGAAACAATCGATCCAAAAAACCAGTCGAGACGGTAACAAACAAACTGTTCTAACGGCTGTTGATGTCAATACAACTTAGGATCTTCTTGCCATCGTTCATTCCAAAAATAATCTTTATATATTATTCAGACGTAAAATAGTACCTGCACTTAAGAGGCTTTTGCGAACACCGCTTGCTGGGGATGGGCCCGCCTTAAAGGGACTTGTTCACAAATTTTGCCATGCATTGAAGTTTGTCATTAATGCTTTAAATTTGAGAAATGTATAAGTAAAACACAGGAATAAAATTAAAGAAAGAAAAAAGAGTTATCCTCAACTGGGCTCGAATCACTGACCCTTGGAGTAAAAGTCTAGCACTTTAACCACTCGGCCATCCGTGCCAAACAGAAAATGGTGTATTTTATACATTATATAAGCAATCCTCGTAATGTCACAAATATAACGATAACATCAGAACTTCTCAAATTATTCAATCGTTTCGCGTTGCAATGCTTTATAATTTTCAGGTTTTTAAATCGTCAAAAGATGCATATAATAGATATTTTAGAGCATGGTAAGTGTTCAGTATTGATATTTCCTTGCAAAAAAAAACAGCAACATAAATGCAACTAAAATTTGCAAATCTGAAACACTTGTTTTTCAAGTTTGTCAATTTATCAAAACGTGAACAGGTCCCTTTAAGAGGCTTGTGCGAACACCCCTCGCTAGGGATGGTACGCCTTAAGAATTGATGCGTTCCCTGTTGCTATATTGAGTAACTTAAACGAATTAACTCAGTTTCTTCCAGACGGTAATTCCTAATGGAAACATAAAGTCTAGCAAATGAAATTACGATATCATGATGACTATATTTCACGAGGAGAACGTGCCTCCAAAGTGTCGTAAGACTGCAGCTAATGCACGATCTTTGGCAGTTAGGCGTAAGACATAAATATCAATTAAGAAATCCATTTCGAGCGGCAGACTTATGATACGTAAAGGCCCAGTCACACCGAGGTAACGGACGAGTAACGGACATAAAATCATTTTATCCGTTCGTGTCCGTTCTTATCCGTTTAATGTCCATTTCATATCCGGTGAATCCGCTCCTTGTGCGGCGATGTCCGGTGACATCCGTTCCGTCCGTTGGGAAGTTTTGAGCATGTTCAAAATTTTCCACCGGATAAAACGGACAGAGACATCCGTTTGATGTGCGGTCTTCATACGTTAGTGTACGGTTTGTTCGAAACTCGTGCGTTACACCTCCTGTACGTATCCGGTGTATGTCCGTTAATGTCCGGTTTTCCCAACGGACGGAACGGATGTCACCGGACATCGCCGCACAAGGAGCGGATTCACCGGATATGAAACGGACAATTAACGGATAAGAACGGACACGAACGGATACAATGATTTTATGTCCGTTTCTCGTCCGTTGCCTCGGTGTGACCGGGCCTTTATCCGGTAGAAGTCCGTTACTCGCACGGTAATATCCGTTAGCCGACCGTTAATTATCCGGTACATATCCGTTAAACGTACGTTTTTTTTCCCGTTACATCACCGGTACTTGTGTTGAGCGGCAGAGCAGGTAAACTTTATCACCGGATAACCAAATGCATAGTTTGTCCGTTTTCTCTCCGTTACATGTTTGTAAGTCGGTGTGACTGGGCCTTAAAACGCTGACCGCGTGAAAGGACGCTAAATAAGCGAGCAAAGGAACGAAACCAACTTCAAGCGGGAAATTATACAATTGTCTTAGAATGTACATACATTGTGTATGTGTTTGATTTGAAATCAATGTAAATCACCATACTTTGAACATCATTTATATTCATATACGTATTCGTATACGAGTTGGGTAAGGGTAGCTCAGTAAGTTGGGAAGGCACAGTAACTGCAGTATGTGGACTTCTTGGTGAGCCGCTTAGATCAACTAAGATTGCACAGACAAGTTTTGACTGAGCAATTTAACCGCCACAATATAACTGAAATAATTTATAAATCGGCGAAAATATACTAATATTAATACAACTACTACTGCTGTTGTGGTTGCTGCTGCGATTGCTGTCATTGCTACTGCTACTCCAACAACAACATCAACATTAACAACATCAACTACTTCTTCTACTACTACTGCTTTCAACTTATGTTTCCTCTTCAGCTGCTGCTGTTATTACTGCTCATGCTGCGGATTCTGCTACTGCTAGTTCTTATGCTCTTGCTACTTCTTCTGCTGCTACTGCTTCTATTACTTATGTAATTTGATGGTGTGTGCTGTAATATAATGAAATGAAATGCAAAGTAATGGTACAAAAACCTTTGTAATCCAAGGTCTTACAAACAATGAACGTAACTCATTGTCTAAAAAAGTCAAGTCCGAACATTTTACAATACCGAAAGTCGGTTAAGATATTGAAATATATAGTGACATGGCTTTTCCCTTTCCAGCAAAGAAATGTTATACCTCAATCGAGCTAATTATACACGTGTGTCTGTTTTGATGTATGTTGCGTTCCAAATCGTTAAGCAGAACACGTTGAACGAGACTCTATTGTTTTCTACCAGATCTAGATCTAAGAGACCTAATTGGAATGAAATTACCTTAATTATTTACAAGGCCGCACAATGAAAGTGAATTTAACTATGGAATGTTTTTATTTGTGGGTTACAGAAAGGCGGAGTAACCCAATACAAGCAAAAAATTGCATTTAAATGGTAAACTAGTTATCAAACAGACGTTCTCTGAATCTTCGTTTGAATCAAATTTATAATTTGTGGTATCGGTCTTATACTTCTTCTTTTTCGTATTGAACTTGTTTTTCTTGTAAATTATTGTTTTAATTAAATTGGTGGTACTGTGGATAGAAGTAGTAAAAGTAGTGCTTTCAGAAGTGTTAACACCGTTTCGTCTTTTTATGATATATTAAACCTTAATACTTTGCCAGATTGTTAAAATGCACTTTAAAATGCAAAATATACCCGAACAAGTTCGTCTAATATTTATTAACATTACACATCAGAATAATATTATAATCAAACATTCGTAATAGTGACACCGTAATAAGATCTAGCAGATAAACAAAAGACGGTCAAAGCTCAACCTTGACGAATGTTACAAATTAAGTGTTACCAATAATAAGATCTACTGCCTCGGTTTGATTGTCTGTGTTAGCGTTCTGTGCTTTCAGGTTAGTAGAGCGCGGTCTTGGCAGACGACAAATATATCTATTTATTGCGTTCTAAAACGGAATTAACGAACGCTTAAATCATCTCAGAGATAACTATTTGTCATTTTTACAACAAAGATATTCACCGGCTAGACACCACCATATTATACCCGCGTTGTCTTCTGTTTCAATACTTTTCTGCCGTTCTGAACACGAATAACATAAAACATTATTATCATGATATCTGATGAGTTTCGGGCCAATGATATAATTATGAGACAATGTTACACTTTGATATTTGGACTAGATATCTCTCTTTAGGCGGACACCTAAGATATTTTTCAGAAATCACGCGAGTTTTACTGCGTTCTATTTTTTTATACACCTGTTATGTAGAATGTTATATTACGAGTTTGATTTAATGATTACGAATTATTAGCAATCCACATACCAATCATACATTTTCTATTCAGTTATCAATCAAATATTATATCTGTAAACATCTGTCTTAAGATATTTTAGCATATTTAATAATATCTACCTCATTAGACTTATTTGAAGTTTTATACGATCGCTTATTCCTCTTATTTTACATTATTATTATATTGGCGTATTTTAAGAGAAAACTCAAAGGAGTTCGTTATGTGGTCGTAGTATAACGTTTTTGGGCGCCGTTTAAGTACTTAGTATTTAAAGTTCACGTTTTGACAAGTTATCGTCAAATTAACAACGCATCGAAGTACTATATAGAATCGTATTGTGTGATATCTCGACGCATAGTTACAGTTAGAAACGTAACACTGAGCGTAGCGTTGCGTTAGAGGACGCACACACGCAGCTAGTGACCAGACAAATTGATAAATGTCGTAAGTAATGCGGCAGTGATTAATAATGCTACATATTCAGAATTGTCAAATTTTTAATAACGTAACTGTAAACATTTTTACACGTTGAGACGCGTTTCGGCCACGTTCAACTAAATATACCTTCCTGTAACGTAGCGCAGAGTAGCTACATGAGACGACGAACACGTGACACTATAAATGGGGTATCACACGTACGTATCAAAAATACCTATCAACGCTTTGATGTTTTCCTAAGGTTAATAAAATCCCAATAAACGACAAAATTATACAAAATGTTAATGTATTTATTGTGTTTTCCTGTTTGCTTAGTCTTCATTTCTTAACCTCATTAACATAATCAAAACAGTCGGGACGGCTTAAATACTGCACAAACATAGAGGACGTGACAAGACACAGCATCCACGGCAGAGGTCACTATAGGTAGGTTAATTATGCAGTCTTAGGCTTGTCTAAAGGCTTCGTATACAAGTATCATATTACCATACATACAAACAAAACATAACCCGTGCACTTTTGAGTGTATTACGTTGCATTATAAACAAATAGCTATTACTCAAGTTATTCAGTTGAAACGATTTGCCAAATGTCCGTTAATTAGAATATTTAGTGCATTTCAAAATAGTTCTTACATTACCAAAAGAAGTTAGCATAATAACAAGACTGAAAAACCTGAGACGCAGTTCATGACGTCACAGGTGGTTTAACTTGGTGGTTGGATTAACATGTAATGTTACTCATGTACGACATAACAACATTTCCGAAATTATTATAAAGGTCAAATTAAGATACTTTAAAACCAAAACTCGGCAAGTCAGTGGGTCATCGGGCTCGTAATTGAAACTCGATACACTAAAACTTAAAACACTTAAATTCAACGACAATGATCAGGAGCAATGCCCAGTCAATTGTCCGTATTCGTTCTGATTCTCTCACTCTTTCAATCAATGGCAGTATTATATACGGGCTTGTGTGAAGTTTCAGAATAAGATAACTCGTAACTGTGTTTGTGGCTGATTTATTATTTGTTCGATCATTCAATCAACCACTAAATCAATACACAAATCAATCAATCAATACATCAATCAATCAATCAATACACAAATCAATCAATCAATACATCAATCAATCAATCAAAACATAACTATCCTATCATCAAGCGATAAAATAGTACCAAGACTCAAAGCAATTACATGTGCTTTATTCTTTCAAATTACTTATTTTATTTTTTAGACAAACGCAAAATAATAATTGTTATTCAAATCGCTTTGTTTCATTTTCGAGATACATACTAAAACGAGTCTGATTCGGCATCAAATATCTAGACTTTAACACACTCTGTAAACGTTATAGGCCTATCTTATTTCTTGCACTGTCATTTAAACGTCGTAAAAAAACTATGTGCATTCATTCAAAACAGAAACGGTTTTCAGTTTTGACAGGTAATAATTACTTAATTAAATTCGGTAATGTTTTTGTAAGAGGCCTTTGTTTTTGCTAACAAAGAAAACGAGTCACGTACTGCATGTGAAGTGACATTCATGGTACGGTTACCACACATGACACCCCTTACGCCATTACTAAGTAACAGCGTATCCTAAACACCGTCTATGTTTGTAAACAAACAATTAAAATACAACCCCATTCAGCAGTTGGTACGTAATATATCGATACAAACTGCGATATAAGTATACCAAAGAATTTTAATCGCTAGGGCATGATAAAAACGTAAAAGGCACACAGAGCTTCTTTTATTGTCTGACGGGTATCTGGTTATTCATTATTGAGAACAACGCGAACTATTTGGAAAAGAAATACCAGTCTCGAAAAAACTTCGAAACTACCGTAATCAGATAGTATCATTACAAATAATGACAATGTCGGTCGGTTTGTGTTTTGAATAGTTTACAAATAGGAAGGTCGGAGTGATCTTGATAGTTGACAAGTCTATTATAGGACACAATTAAGACAAGTATATTATTGGACACAATTAAGACAAGTCTATATACTACCGGTAAGTAGGTCGTGTTTTGGTATCGAGTAAGTAATTGCAATATCAATACCTTTAGTGCTTGTAGACTTTAGATTTAACGCCAAAACATGTCTTTCTTTCCTATCTTTTTTGTAGTACAACATAAAACATCCCCACGTGCGTTTTGGTATTCTGCCGGGTTATTTTGCGTATTACGATGACAATTTATCATAGATGCGTAATGTTTATAATGGCTGGTATTCATAGGGGTATTCGGAAACTACCATTTATGTTTATTTATAGAAATGAACTGGTAGTCCATCATTTCTAGAAATGGACAAATGACCAATTAAGCCGTACACATAAATAATTGGTTATTATTGTGTTATTATGGTGTTACGTAAATATTACCGCATCGAATCAGAAGCAACAGTTATCAAATCATCATAAAAAAACATCATAAGTCACAGTCCGTCTTATGATCATCATACAGATCTAATATGAGCCGCGATCTGGAAAAACGGGGCTTAATGCATGTGCGTGAAGTTTCGTCCCAGATTAGCATGTGATGTCCGCGCAGGCTAATAGGGACGAAACTTTCCGCCTACACTGGATTTCACTAAGAAGAGACTTCCTGCAAACGAAATATACCATGCGGACGGCACAGGCTAATCTGGGACGACACTTTACGCATGTGCATTAAGCCCCGTTTTCCCATACCGAGGCTCATATTGGTCGACTTCACAGGCTAATGTGGAATGACACTTTACGGATATGCATTAAGCCCCGTTTTCCCATACCGAGGCTTATATTAATAAGAAAGTATAACAGTCCATTTCATTTATATATAAAGAACAGCTCATGACATTCTACATCACTCTAAAACTAGTATACAGTGATAACAGTTACCATAGAGCACGTTAATGAGACCGGTACCGTTTCAGGACGGCCTCGCACAGAATTAAAAGCAAATCAATTTAATGGCGCAATCGTTAGCAGATAATTTCTAAACTGTCTCTGTATTCTCGAATCGATTTGTTGTTGCAGTTTTTAGTTTACGACAACTGTCCCAGTTTGCAGATGCCTTCGTTGACGTCAATAGATTACTTCAAATATCTATTTATAACCATATATATCCTGTTCGAGACAGATCCGCATCGCTTAATAACGCCTTGTCATTGAAGAACTACGACTTACATACGTATTATTGTTTTGTTGTGGTGTTGGTTTGTTTACTCGCGTATCTTATTTATACCACGATGTGCATCGTGTGAGGCAAATCTTTGTTATTTACCATACCATCCCACCTATTTCGATTAAAATCTATAATTAATACGTCATAATCAACAGGTGTTACACTGGCTATATGCGACACGTGCAGCGTGTTCAAAGCGCATCTTATCAATACAGCTCAGCTTCGTCTGCTCATTCACAAACTGTATCAATACGAGCCTCGCTTTCGGAAAACGGGGCTTAATGCATGTGCGAAATGTGGCGTCCCAGATTAGCCTGTGCAGTCCGCACAGGCTAATCAGGGATGCCACTTTCCGCCTTAACTGGATTTTGGCTAAGAAGAGAAAACCTTTTAAACGAAAAATACCATAACAGCGGAAAGTGTCGTCCCTGATTAACCTTTGCGGTGTGCACATGCTAATCTGGGACGACTCTTTACGCACATGCATTTTTAAGTCCCGTTTTCCCAGAGCGAGGCTGGTATATTTTGTTATTATGTCGTTTGGTCTCAAATACACATGTTTAAACAAGATACTCGCTGGACTACAGGCTATACAAGAATAACACATGTACCGTTGTCAAAACAACGTATTAACAATTCAAAAAGTAGACCTTATATCCTTAGCGGTTCATTCTAAAATTGAGTTCGCATAAGGACGCTTGTCGATCAATAAACATTAACCAACTATTTGTCGTACAGATATCTCGCGTTTCCATTTATTCTCATTCAATAAAAAATTAATGTTTTGTTTATTTGGCAAAAATACAGATACATGTTGTTTTGAGACTCATACATTTGTGTTCAAATTTTGGGCATCGTTGCATTTAAAAAGCATAATTGTAACGAGAAAAAAATGAAAAATCGCATAATTCTGAAAAAACTAAGAAGTATAACTATAGTGGATTGGTTTTTATGATTCTGTCGGACTCTACTCATGTAGGCTTCAAAGAGATTCACAAAGCCCCCTAAATAAGCACGTCTGTGTGGGCATCGTGTTCTGATTGGTCAATTATTGTAACTCAAGACAACCATTATGTATTCACTCAATATAAAGTAAAAAAAAGTATAATATTTCGAAAACAACCGGATTATTCATATATTGTTTACATGCGGTTTCAGGGATTGTGGTCGAAATGATTGAAATTCCGTAGAGACTTATTACCTACCAGATTGGACTCGATTACTCTGTAAATACCCGTTTAAACGTGCTTAATATCATGTCAAGTTGTGCGATGTACGATATTGGACATCAAGCTATTATGTTGTTGTTTATTTATTCACGCGCGATCTGATCGCACGTCATACAGGTTAAACCGCGCGTTCACGCGTCCAAATATGAATTGTTTTCGGAAAAGCTCTCTCAGAAACATAAAAAACATGGTGTTATTTTGTTGTCATTTTTGTTGTTGTTAGTACACATAGGTTAACCACATGAGAGTTGCACAATGTGATTAAACCCGATGTCAGCGTCTGCTCTCTAGAACCTTTCAACTAGCAAATACATCTTGCAAACTAGCCGCGTCTTAAGAGTGCGTTGAACGTGTAGAACGTGACGCAAATGGTACCTCAAAACGACGTATGTAATTTAAGCGTTCATGTGTGTTGTCAATGCTCTGAATAACACAGACGTCTATAATATAAACAACATCCGGTAAAGTGAAATTTTCATCCTGAGCATGTATAATATTAATTTGTGTGCATACAGTGTAACTGTTGTTTTTTATGGCAAAATAAAAAAAGTTTTTTGATGACTCCAGCTTTGAAGAGAAATTCATATACAGATTGCATACTGATTTGATTTCTGTTTCTAATGAACGTTAGATATAGAAGTACAATGTATATAAAATGTAAATGTATAATTTGCGTCCAAAACAATCAAAATAGTAACGTTTTTATAAACATTGTTAATAAAATGTACACAAATAGATCTGTACGGTTGCATTAAAACCCAAGAATATGTCACCCATAGTAACGACGCTTCCGGTTGCTACGCGACCGGCAGTCATAAATCAACACCAACAACAGCAGCTTTTTATCGTTAATTGATGTTTTTGTTTACACAATGTCGCGTACCGAAAATTTATAAAAGAAACCATCTGCGAGGGCGTTCTTATTAACACTCGAGTATTATTTATGAAGAATCGAAGATATCAACATAGAAAAACCCGTACATTTTCAGAATGTTGATTCCAGGCAATAAAACTGTCTTGACTGTAGAAAGTTCTAAGAACATAGCGATGCTCGCCAATTTAATAAAAAAAAAAGTTTCTTGTTTGTCTAATCTTTCGGAAAGAATTGAATGATTTAAAAGATGTTGTTGATTAAATATTTTAACTTCATTTCGTGTATTTTAAAAGTCACAGTAAATTGTATTTAGAATTAATTGCTCAATTTCCCTATACATGCTATAGAGGATTTTAACGAAGTCAACATTCGTCATTGTAGTAATTCACACTTTATTTTTTTTTCACGAATGGTTTCATTGGGTTTGACTTTTGAGCTAACCTTCGGTTTCCAATATCTTTAATATCATACGGAAGTAGATAATTGAGATAAAAAAAATGAAAACAACATAATTACGACAATCATCACAGCAGTAAAGAGTCAAATGGTTCTGATGTTAATGACGATAGTAATTAACATATCACTGATAATGAACAGGAGGAAAAAGGAAAATACAGATGATGATAAAAATGATGTTGATGAAGATCGAGATGGTGATGTTCTCGTTGTTATAATATTGATTATAGTTTTGATGATGATGGTGGTGGTGGTGGTGATGATGACTATGATGATGATTATGCTGCTGTTGTTGCTGATGATGATCATCATCACGGTGACGACGAGAGTAAGAAGGTTGAAGGAGTAGCATAAGGAGATTAATAATATTTAGTGTTTGATTCATTATCCTTGATACCATTATTATTTATATTTGCATTTCATGATCGCCTGTAGTTACAATATGCAACGGATAGAGTGATTTGAAGATCGATTTTGTTGCACCGAGGGTACGGCGTGTTGCTAGGATTAAAATATTAACGCTCTCTCAACGGCTGGTAGCAATGTTGTGTTTCTGTTTGTTGTTGTTGTTGCTTTGTTATTGAACACCGTCGTTCACGGACTTCATTATTACGAAAGTAGAACAAACTTATGAATTAAATGTGTCATGTTCTGAGAAAACTGCGCATACTGCTTGTGCGTAAATTGTCATCCCAGATTAGCCTGTGCAGTCCGCACACGCTAATCAGGGACGACAATTTCCGCTTTTATGGAATTTTTCGTTTAAATGATGGCTCTTCTTAACGAAATTTCATTTTAGGCGGAAATTGTCTTCCCTGATTAGCCTGTGCGGACTGCAAAGGCTAATCTAGGACGACACTTTACGCGCATGCATTTTGTCCAGGTTTCTCAGAACACGACACAAATGACCGTAAGAAAACATGAACCTCAACAAGTGCAAACATAAACCAGTGGGAAATGTTTAAGTTACACAACATTCTTATAATTATATAAGTTGCGATTTGTTTATCTTGCTCTCTAGGGGTTAGTGTATGGCAATATCACTAACAGGTCTTTAACGGCATGTGCGCGTCTTCAACGAGGTTTAAGTTTAATCACCCCCCCCCCCCAAATTTACAAAAAGAGAAATTGATATTTGAAGAACTTGAAATCAAGGTCCAATATTTTGTAGCGGACCCTTCAAGTCTTGTGAAAACGCACATGCTTCACAAACTAGGGGTTTGAGGTTCGAGTACCAGCCACTCTCCAACCCTACCGACTCCTCGAACACATGAGACGTTTAACCGGGGTGCAATACACTGCATAATAAAAGACGATGTGTCGTACGTTTTATCTTTAGCAACAAGTATACCCCGTAGCCCAACTTCAAACTCGCTTTTTAACTAAAAAGCCATTAATTAAAGGCAAACATCTCAATGCACCCACTAAGAATACAAACAAAAAAGAAAGACGAACATGAGTTGCGTCTGCGATAAAGAATAAAGAAAAACGTCCGGAATTTGCAAGCCTCTGTGATTATTACCAGGAATGTTGTATCATTTTTGCGGTAGCTTTTTTCTAATTCCAAACTGTATTCATCTTTCGGAAACACCGACATAAATACCCATTAATCCCGATTAGCTCGTTTAGCTTCGTTTAATCCCGCAATCAGTGGATCAATCTGTTCTTTTAATCTCGCCGCGTTCTTTCCTGCTAGCTACAAAGGGGATTCCTCCAAAAAACTCACACACCGCTCCAGAGCTTCCACAGAAACCACGAGGGTTATATGACCGGAGTCAATTCAAAATTAATTTACCGTGCACGTGGTTCTCGTGTAACACTTCTGCCCCATAATGCCTCATAATACGTGTCTGGGGATAGGCGTCCTGGCCTGGTTTCGTGACCCAGATTCGCACCAGCGAGATTTATGTACTCCGATTCGCCATTCCCACATCCTTAACCATGTGAACAGTGGTTTTAATGTTTTGACAAAATGCGTTCAATTTAATCGTGGGAATACGTTGTCGGCTATGAGTATTATACTTAATGTATACACGTACTATGTGAACATACTGTTCGCTTCATTATCAATGATAATCCACGGGTATATACTTCGGTGTACTCATGATGGAAAAATGTTGTGTTATTTTCAAAATAGTTTTAAATGTCAAAGTGCGAGTTTAGTATACTGCAGAATAATAAAATAGTGTCATGTAAATCTTTAAGTCCATGCAAATGCCATTTTTTTTTAAAGAAGACGAGGAGGACGCAAATGATGTACAGGAAAAAGATATTGCTGATGTTGTTTCTCGGATGAGGCTGATTATGAAGATGATGATTATAATGATGATGCGTAAGAAAATGAGTTAGATGCCATATTATGGTGATGATAATGATGATGTGTATTATTTCCTTTGCTGCTGATGATGATGGTGGTAGTGGTGATGATGTTAATTATTATTATTATTATTATTATTATTATTATTATTATTATTATTATTATTATTATTATTATTATTATGCACCATAGTAAATGCGTAGGCGAACATGTGTTATCTTGAACTCTAGACTTTTCTCGATGAGAAAGAAACTCAGCAGCCCTTGTCACACGAACACTTTAAGTTGTCAAGTATATAATCATTACTGCCAGCCATTTCGTGATCAAAAGTATGCCTCATACTTGTTCAACCCTGTGCTTACAGCTATCTACGGAGAAAGTCACGCATAAGGGCGTTATGGCCATTTCGTAATTTCCAGTAAATCACACATTTTTTGGTAGATTTCAAAAGACAAGCTCGTAAAATTCCCGTGTTTATCAAACAACGCAGTTTGTTTGTAAATTTAACATAGGCGAAGACAGAAAACAAATGAGCCTCGCTCTGTGAAAAGGGGGGTTGAATGCATGTGCGTAAAGTGTCGTCCCAGATTAGCCTGTGCAGGCCGCACAGGCTATTCAGGGACGACACTTTCCGCCTAAACAGGATTTTGGAAAGAAGATACTTCTTTAAACGAAAAATACCATAAAAGCGGAAAGTGTCGTCCCTGATTAGGTTGTGCGGACTGCACAGGCTTATCTGGAACGGCACTTACCGCACATGCATTAAAACCCCTTTTAACATAGGCGAAGACGGAAAACAAATTGAATGATTCACCCTGGTCAGCCTCCCACGTATCAACTGCAACAAAGCTGGGCGTGTGCTCGATTCAAGTACAATCAGCCGGGACACTCAGACAGATACGTGCACTTAAGGCGTGAATTGTGTATACTTGTCGTTTGTATTCGTGGGAAACTGCCCGGTCGTTACGCGAAGTCCCGCGCAGTTTCATTGAGAAAAACATAAATCCTCTTTAGTAACCGCACAATTTGCTTAATGAAAGGGTTAAGAGACGACCCGCCCATTATCCGCTGGGCCTCCCGCCTCCTTATCATGCAAACGCTTTACATTTACCTATAAGGCCATTCTCTAGACATAATCGTTTCAGTTTAAAATTTAGTTCATTATGAGTCATGAACTAATAAAACTCGCAAAAACATAAGCTCTCACTATTTTTCAAATATTTGTTAAAGATTTAAGTTTACAAAATGGTATTCGTGTTATTATGTTAGTCGTGAATTGGACTGTCAGACTAGCGCAGCGTCCCTAGCCTGTCCCCTCGGCTATCTGAGCTCGATTCTCGCCCTCAACAGGTACGCTTGTTTGGTGGTAAATCACCAGGCATCTTCGGGCGCCGATTGTACCCGACATATAACGTTATTCAATTACAAAATGGACATTGCAGCTTTGAATAATGAAATGATCCTCGCTCTGTGACAACGGGGATAGATCCACGTGCGTAAAGTGTCGTCCCAAATTAGCCTGTGCAGTCCGCAATCAAGGATAACACTTTCCGCGTTAATTGTATTTTTAAAGACTATTTTTGATGAAAATCCAGTTCGGGCGGAAAGTGTCGTTCCTGAATAGCCCGTGCGGACTGCACATGCTACTCTGTAACGACACTTTACGCACATGCATTTAACCCCGTTTTTGCAGACCGCGATTTCAATTCATTCCAATTTTATATGTGTCTGTTCAAATTAAGGCGGAATGCCGTGACACACCCCTAGTCACATAATGCAGCTTAGTTGAATAAGAACATCACAGACTTCATCAACGCCTAACATGCACTCACTCTAGCGCACTTAAATTGTGACAGATTACACCGATTGCGACCATTGAACGGACTATTATGTAAACAATTCTAGGAAGTCATCTACACGTGCGTTCATCAACACGTGCTTAAGATCACGGGCAAATTGGTGATTGATCTCAGTATGGTACTTTTTTGTGGGTGTGGTGTGTTATTGCTGTTGTTTTTTGTCATGTTTTCGTCCGATTGTCGTTCGTAAAAAAAAATCCAAGACAATTTCGTTCAAGAAAGGTTATTCACTTTTTTTGTTATGTTTAGTTAAGCAATCAAATGTTTGTGCAATGCTGGTTTCATTTGAAACGGAATAATCAAATCGGATTCAAATTTCACTGGCTGCTTAACAGTTGTTGTTATTGTTAGTTGTTGTTTTCAAGTTCTTAGCTATGATGGGTTAAGGATCATCTAAGCCTCGTTCTGGGAAAACTGGGCTTAATGCATGCGCGTAAAGTGTCATATCAGATAAGCCTGTGCAGTCCGCATAGGCTAATATTGTACGACACTTTCCGCGTCAACTGGATTTTCGTTTAGAATATATTTCTTTTAAACGAAAAATTCCATTAAAGCGGATGGTTTCATCCCTGATAAGCCTATGCGGACTGCACGGGCTATTCAGGGACGACACTTTACGCACATGCATTACGCCCGTCTTCCGAGAACGAGACTCATTATGCCGAGTTTATCATATCGACATCACCAGTACCCCCCATGTAGCAAGTTTTTTTTTCAAAAGCGGTATGTCGGTTCCCGTCAACTATATTCCGAAATGATTTGTACACAATCAAACGCATTTCGCCCATATATCTACGTTTTAGTTAAAGTTAGAGACCTATAGAGAGCATTCGCTATTTAATGAACACCAAAGGTCGGTGAGTTGACAGTCGAGGATGAATGGTCACGCACGCTTGGGTCGATGGACAACCGGTCGAAGGTCAATGTCAGTCATTGACTCGATTGCTTATGATGGCGATTCGAGATCATATGGTACAACAGTTAAATATGTGCCCACGGGCGTTGATGCGCATGAGATGCGCTCTGAGAAAAGGGAGTTTTATGCATGTGCGTAAAGTGTCGTGCCAGATTAGCCTGTGCAGTCCGCACAGGCTAATCAGGGACGACACTTTCCGCCTTTACTGGATTTTCGCTAAGAAGAGACTTAATTTAAACGAAAAATATTATAAAAACGGAAAGTGTCGTCCCTGATTAGCCTGTGCGGACTGCACAGGCTAATCTGGGACGAGAATTTCCGCACATGAATTAAACCATCTTTTCTCAGAGCGCGACTCGTTAACATTGATAAGATCAAAAATCTTCACGCTGTTTGCACCCGCTCCAAAATCACCCACGCTGATATCATATGAGCCAGGTCATGCGTAAATGGGTCTTATTTTAAGGTCTCTTTAAACTTAAAATAGATGTGTCACCTACATTATATAAGCAACGAAATACTAAATTCAAAATGAAATTTAAATCGTCGCTAGTTTGACAATTAACTTATTAGGTCTTCTTATTATAAATGTATTACTGATCGAACGTACAATTGCGCGGGTTATAATTATGACGTATTAAACAAAAACGTGTTTTGGGTGGTAAAATACAGCGTCCCACTCTGCGTTTTATCGCCGTTTTGTTGCAACTTAAACGAGGCTAAATAAAAAATATTGAAATTCAGATTGTCAGAAAATATAAGTTGTTACTGACAGATTCTCAAAAAGGAAAACACGCAAAATGCGTCATCCCTTTCCCAGCATGTGATTAAGTTCATAATCTGGCCAGGCGCTACAATAGCATCAGTAATTAGACAAGAAGTTTTCGGTTTTGATCAACATAGAAAAAAAAGGGTCGCCGAAAAGATATACCTGTAAGTCAATACGGCTATCATCCAAGATGCAAGACGAAACGGTCACCTTTCAGAATGTACTTTTCAATCGGTTGTTGAGAAATTAAGAGAGAAACCAATGATCCGCATCGCTGAACAAAGGCAAAATAGCCTTTAATTTAAAAATGTATAAGCATCTTCTAAAATAAGTGAACACGGCTAGTACCATAAAAGAAATCAAACAGAATACAATTATTAATGCTTCGTCCCAAAGTACATACAGACAGCGTGGTTGTTATCATAAGAATAATCTTCGATTACTGAGATAAGAGGTAGGTTTAGCGAGAAAGTAGTCCGGACATCCCCTCCGGCATTGTTTGGACGCGCCTGACGTAATGTGTGTCTATTTATAGTACAATCGTCTCGAGTTGCCTATCAATGTCCGGTTAACGCAGTAGCTGTGCGCGCGCTTCTCGCCTTGCGACGCGGGTTAAATCCCCGCTCCCGGCACATTTGAGCTTCGTTGGTAATCACCATACCGGACAGGTCGTGTTTCCTACGGGTACCACAGGCGCAGGAGGACCTCACAAACTTCGTAACACAACCGCATACCCATTTCACGATCAATTATCATGTACACATCTTGGACAACCTTCACTTGTCTTGTACTTTTGTGGACGCCGCTAATGACCTAGTTTCGATAACAAGAAACAGAAACTAACATCTCGCATGGAAGATGAAAGCTCCACCCACTTATCCATGCGACCAAGCGGTTAGAAAACATCGAATAGGTAACACCAAAGTGGTGTCAATTCGTATAGATTACGCTATATTCCGGATGATTTTGATGAACATAGTTTCATTCCTTATAACACTGGTAAAAAGTTGTGTATAATGTATGTGTTATTAAAATGTAAAAACTATACGTTTTGAAATAACATTAGTTATCTATAACGGGTATTTCGGTAAGTCTAACGCGCCGTAGACGTTCGCGAGGGAACCCAAATTCCCCATGTTACTACGTGTAATGGTGGTAATAGTAAAACATAATATTTCTACAATGGTATTTACTGATGTTATTGACGAAAGTATTAACTAAACATTTTTTGAAGGTCACGTAAGCGGACAGGGTAGCACCTGACCTGACTGGACTAATTTTATAACGGAAACTAATATAATAAAGGCATCTTAAATATATATGTAATATGCTTAAGAGCTGGTGTCAGCTTAATGGAGTCGTGTTCTGAGAAAACTGGGCATAATGCATGTGCGTAAAGTGTCGTCACAGATTAGCCTGTGCATTCCGCACAGGCTAATCAGGGACGATACTTTCCGCTTTTATGACATTTTCGTTTAAATGAAGTCTCTTCGTAGCAAAAATCCAATTTAGGCGGAAAGTGTCGTCCTTGATTAGCCTGTGCGGACGGCACAGGCTAATCTGGGACGACACTTTACGCGCATGCATTATGGCCAGTTTTCTCAGAACACGCCTTAATGTTGGCAAGCTTTACTGGGATTTCCCAAAGTACTGTTACTTAAATTCTTGTTTTTCAACTGAGTTCTTTAAGTGCAAACAGTGCGCGTTTCGTAGAATCAGCATGGTTTCGATACTCAAAGCGTATAATTTCCGTATTATCTGAATGGGTCACACCAAACTGAAAGGATTACAAAACGGAAATATTGCAGTTAAAAAGTACGAAGTTTTTTTTTGCTCGAGAAGAAGAGGTATGGGGTTATTATTTATAAAATAATGTGTTGTTATTGCTGCTGCTGCTGCTGCTGTTGCTGCTGCTGCTGCTGCTGCTGGTTGAATCGGGTTGACACCAACGTTGGGTTGACACCAATGTCGGGTTGACACCAATGTCGGGTTGACACCAATGTCGGGTTGACACCAACGTCGGTTTAGAATTCGGGTTGACACCAAAGTTGGGTTGACACTAAAGGGCGGTATAACAGCGCTTATTATACAACATTGGATTGATAGTCAAAATCTACAAATCCCCACTGATATTAGAATTGTTCCCTCAAACAATTCATTAGTATAAAGGGGATATATCGGGATATATCATTAGTGAGTAATATTTACGAGAAGACAGTTAAGTTCATCCAAACCAAAGTAAGGCTTTGCTGTTGCGTAAGCTAATTATATAAACTGACATTGAATAAACTTACAAAATTCTGGAAATGATTGATATGATGAATATTTTTTACGGATGTTTTCTTAGTACAACCAAACTTGCGCCGGAAATTATGCATGCGTAAAATGTAGACATTTGGAACACCTGGATGCCTATTTTTAGAACACACTCGTGACCCGCTGTCAAAATGGCTGCTTGCCAAGAAAATAATCACGGAATGTAAACATTGTCTTACTCACTAGCTTAATGCGCAGGTAAAAACTTACAACGAAAGTTTCAGTTTTTCAACGGGGAAAGCTTGGGATTTCAATGTTTAATCTGAATTTCAGACAAGTGTGTTGTGATATATTTTTACTTGTGTATTGTAGGAACGCTTCATTCTAGGAATTTGTCTGGAGAAAACAACACGTTTTAAAGGAGTCTAGAATTCCCGTTAAAGCAATAAAATTTAACGTGACTGAAATACAATTTAATTAATTAAAAACAAGTAAATTAAATTATGTTCACACATCCTAGTTCTTGAGTGTATAGGCGCGGTTTTACGGTACATAAAAAGTATGATATTTTAAAAGTACATGTACTAAGAATGACCCGATTGGGTCAGTTGCGTTCGACCTTGATAAAAATGCTCATTGCTTGGTCTACGATTTAGTGCATGTGGTGAAAGAACATGGGAATTCAAATGAGCCTCATTCTTGGAAAAAGGGGCTTAATGCATGTAGGTAAAATGTCGTCCCATATAAGTCTAATCAGGGACGAAACTTTCTGCATAAAACTGGGTTTCCCTAAGAAGAAACGTCCTTTAAACGAAACATACCATAAAAGCGGAAAGTTTCGTCCCTTATTAGCCTGTGCCGAATGCACAGGTTATTCTTTACTCATTAAGCCCAGTTTTCCCAAAACGATGCTCAAAAGGAATATTTTCCGTCAGTTTTCAAGTTGTTTTGGAATAGAAGTGTCCGTAGTTACTACACGGATACTCAATGGCTGTTGCTAAAAAGAT
Source organism: Dreissena rostriformis (assembly GCA_007657795.1). NCBI lineage: Eukaryota > Metazoa > Mollusca > Bivalvia > Myida > Dreissenidae > Dreissena > Dreissena rostriformis. The sequence goes on along the minus strand of VMBQ01000705.1, from coordinate 316,627 downwards.
AACGACCATTATCCACAAATCACCAAAATTTTCCCTGTTCTGACATGCTACTCAATCTACTAGGATGTTTACTAGGATGTTTTTTATATAAAAATGCGTAGTTAATTTTCATTGGCTATCAGACTGAAATACCTATTTTAGTTTCGTCCGGCTTTCTGGGAAAAAGGTGTCTAATTTCCGGTTTGGGAGGCGTTTGAATCGAACTGATACATGCGGATATGTTTGCGAGTTTTTTGTTTTGGTTTGTTTATTAGTCACACGCAGAGGACAATTAGAGCATTCGAAACTACGTCTCCACCTGACACCAATAATGTTTAAATCTTTCTTTAACGCGGTTAAAAATAACTCCGCGTTTTCCTTTAGTTTCAACGGATCTATACTAAAGACGAACTATATTTATTTTAAACATTGCCTTACTACAGTACATTGAATACTTTTAAATATGAATATATTGTAAACCTCTTCGTATACTGTCATCTATGAGTATCAACACATAAGATGTAAATTAACAAAGTGCATTACGCACATGTGATACATGCACGAGTTAATGTATGAGTCTCGCTCTGTGAAAAGGGGGTTTAATGCATGTGCGTTAAGTGTCGTCCCAGATTAGCCATTGGGGTCCGCACTGACTGAAAATATTTCTTTTGAACATCGTATTTGGGGAAACTGGGCTTAATGCATGCGCGTAAAGTGTCAACCAATAATAGCATGCGCAGTCCGCACAGGCTAATCTGGGACTTCACTTTACGCACATGCATTAAACCGCATTTTCACAGAACGATATATATCATATTGTTAACTGTTTCGTAGTTTTTTAACATGTCTCAGTCAAATGCCACTCATTTATTACTATTTCAAATGATCTATAAATAGATGTGAGCTTATTCAAATAATCCCAGCAAGGCTTCATTTTCAAAAAATGTCCTGAATTAAGTTCTCTTTATTAGCGCCTGACTACAGACGACTGTAAACTGTAAATATCAATATAACTGATTTGAAATAAAGCTCTTATGAACAATTTTTTTAATAAAGCAACGACTACATAATATATACCATGTAAATTGTGAAAACAATGATTTAAACAATTTGAGAGATAATTCTTACGAAAAGCATGTATTGTTACCATTGGATAAATCCGCGTCTTTTACAAATTGTGAGTTTATAATCCTGGAAATCCTGGAAATTGTAATCAAATACTTTGCCAACGGTGCCTCCAGTTTGTTGGAGGTGTCTCGTTATGATGAAAGTGAAAATGTAATTTAAAGTATTTTTAGAAAAAAATGTTATTCATAATAATGCTTCCGTTTTTATATAACATGTGCCCTTAAAATTGAATTCCTGTTTTCTGGGTGTTTTTCGGGTGTTTTTTTTTTTAACATCGTGTTGCCAATGTGTAATAATCAACAAAGCAACCTACGTTATACGAAACTCACAGCTTATTTCAACGACAAACTAAGTAGAAAAAGCCTTCTTGTATAAAAAAAAGCCCCTTTATCAAATCCTGGACCCGAAATCATAACATGATGGTATTGCATAGGCTTCACAGAATCCCCATAAACAGGCATTAGGTTGCAGGGTTTGGTTTAAACGTTTGCTAGCTGACAAACACTGACAAAAAACTACTGGTTTTAATAACATGACGAAGTATTTAGTTTTAGTTTACTTCTACACTCTGATGGTGTATTATTACGCCACTTTCGATCAAACTCTGGGCCGACATCACCAACTAATGCGTAATAATGAAGAATATACTTAGACCCAACAAAACTACTTCAGATCATATACAGGCTTAACGTGTTGATAATGTGTTAAATGAATTGTTCTTAGTGAAGAATTGTGTAGTAAGACGTTTTAATTCCCATGTGATTTTGAACTGCGTTATACTATAAGAACATTAACTTTCAAAGAATACTTGTATTTTTGCGACTTGAGGATAAGCATTGATTAGTGAATATGGGCCGAGCACTTATCTTAACCCATTTATGCCTAGCTTCTGCAAAAAAAGGCCTATGCAAACAGCGTAGACCCAGATGAGACGCCGCATGATGCGGCGTCTCATCAGGGTCTGCGCTGTTTGCTTAAAAGAATTTCGGTAAGAAATATTCTAAATATAGAAATCAATATACTAGACATTCCTAATTTTGGAAATAAATTGATCCAATTTAGAAGGATGGGAGAGTCCACTAGGCATAAATGGGTTAATTTAAAAGAAAAGAACCAGATGGTACATGTCAATGTTATACTGGGTCATTAAGCTCCAATAATCACAAGTACAGATTTACCGCAAACGATCAAAGGTCTTAAGGTATTAAGGTCAGCGGATTAGAGGTCACGAATGACCAACCGCGGTGACCCTGCAATATTAAAACCCATGTGACTTGGACAATGCTGTTTTGCTGCTGCTTTGTTGTTGGTAGTGATGTTGTTGTTGTTTTGCAAAAAAAATGTAATAATTATGTAATTAACTATGTCATAATAATGATGTAACTTTAAATAGAAGCAAAACCCACAAACTGGACGGTAATAGCAACCATAATTACAAGGCCATCAATCAAAACAGGCAGCAACAACAGATTGTGTTGTTATGATAGCAGATCGTAACGGAACACGACTATCCTTTAAGTATGCAACACGTGGTGTATAATGTACCGTTCGGAGGCATTACTAGTCTTGTGTAGTCTAAATTTAAACCAAAATATAAATTGTTTGTCAGTATTAAAGTACAAATTCTCTCCCGTTGTTACTATTGTAACTGCACTTTAATGATATCGTGAAATCATGTTTACGACCGGTGTATAACAAGTAACCGCTAGTATATACGATCTAATTACTTTGTTTTCAAAACAGATAAAACGTTGATAAATTTAAAAAAAAAATGAATACAATTCTACTTGAAGAAGTACCAGAAAACAAACGAAAGAAACGTTTAATTCGATTGCAAATATGTTTATTCTTTACATTAGAAAACTCTTTTTAGTACGCAAGACATGTACTCTTTTGGGAAATCCCGATTATTTTGCGCTAATTCCCCTGTACACAATTTTGATTCTACAACAAAAACGAGTGAACGAGTCGATATTGGCGTTTATTTTCCCTTTATTACTTTTCCTGATCGAAATCATACTTGATTGATTAGCCCATAAATTTTGTTAAATAATAGTAATGAAAATTACTCTGTCATATTTAAATAATGTATATGTTGGTTTACGATAGCGAGACAGAAATGTTGAAATCGTTCATACTCGCTCTAATGAAGAATTTGCTTCGGACGAGGAGGTCATTTGCGTCATATAGTTTTTATTTCCAAGTTGCACAGTATAAGCTATACAAGAAGTAGTAGAAGTAGAAGAAGTGGATGTGGTGGTGGTGGTGGTGTTGATGGTGGTGGTGGTGTAGGTGGTGGTGGTGGCGGCGGTGGCGGTAGAGGCGGTGGCGGTGGCGGTTGTGGTGGTGGTGGTGGTAGCAGCCTAAGCAGCAGTAGTAATAGTTGTAGTAGTAGTAGTTGTTGTTGATGTTGTAGCATCAGCACGCGTGAGCCGTTGCAACAATATTCACCAGGAATCGCCCACAATCTTACATCAAAACTGCAAAAGCAATCAATATCGCACCATGACCTTGAAAGAAAACGGCGCGCAGTATAAATAGCAGCAGCCGACATTCCTATGCCTTTTCATTTCAAGCGCCGACCCCGGGCACGAGCTACATCGATCTAGTCTACACCCACATCTCGTGCACACACCGCACGGAGAATCGGGTGATCGCCTGATCGCCGAATTGTGCTGAGTCTACAAATGTTTCCCGGAGCAGAATCGAGTCTCATTTCCATTTTGCTGCAGCATCGCAAAAAAACTCGTAACATTCATTGCTGTCCCAAAGGAACAATGGCGATGCGCCAATTCCGTGCTCCAAAAATATGCATGTAATCCCGGCGTTATCGTTGGCTCCGTGAGTAGTGATCGTCTGGCGGCCGATATGAACCCTTACTATCATGCTTCGTAAGCGATTTCACTTGAAGTTTCCCCAGGTTTCGTAAGAATTAGCATTTTTGTCTACCATCTGCGCTTATTTGAGTAAAGAAAAACAGTATATGAGTGTTATGCATGTGCGTAAACTGTCGTCCCAGATTAGCCCTTGCAGTCCGCACAGGCTAATCTGGGACGACACTTTACGCACATGCATTAAACCCCCTTTTCTCAGAGCGCGGCTCATATATATATATATATATATATAGATATTCGCTGTGTCGTCTGCTTGGATGTTAGTGCTTTCTACTCCCGGGTTTATTTCAGAGTAAGCGCTTGACACATTCCAACTACCGCCTACATACCTATCCACCGTATATGTATTTATATTCGTCATGATAAATCTTGTTTGTGAAATACCATGCATTTTGGGTGTCCTTACATCTGGGAACTTCAGGTTTACTATTCAAATGCGTATACATTTGTATGTCAAGAATGCCATTTGTAATTTATAAAAACAGTGGCAATTCTTCAGAACATGATATATGCAAAAAAAAAAACTATCGCAAATTGTTTCTGTTGTTTTAAACTGGTTTCAAATGTGAAGGCCATTACAAAAACAATTACAATTTGTGTTCTAAATTCCGTTTGAAGAGTATTTTAAGAGCAACTACTTATCTTTAATGGCGTCTTAAGTTTCGCGTAACGATTACATTTCAAAACGCATTTGAGCGCATCAAACAACATTGACTCGCGAGGAATTTCATAAATGTTTGAAAAAAGGTTGAACAAATCATGAAAATATAAGAGCCTCGCTCTGTGAAAAAAATGAGGTTTTATGCATGTGCGAATAGTTTCGTCACAGATTAGCTTGTGCAATCCGCACAGGCTTATCAGGGACGACACTTTCCGCCTTAACTGGATTTGTGCTAAGATGAGACTTTCGTTAAACGAAATTAAGCGAAAAGTGGTGTGTCTGATTAGCCTGTGTTAGCATGATAAGCATGTGTGGACTTCACAGGCTAATCTGGGACAGACACTTTACGCACATGCATTTAACCCCGTTTTCCCAGAGCTCGACTCATATCATTTCGTAAAATAGCAAGGTTTATTCTACGTAAAAGAATGTCACGCAATAAAGTGCAATAGTATCGCATTCCGCCGCGCCATCGAGGCCAATCGATAGCATTTGAAATGAGATGACTTTGTGGTTTAATTCCCATGAAATATTAAACGTTTTCCGTGCAGCGATAAATAATGGGCATTTTTGTTCAATATCGTCAGCGTTCTGCACGTAATTTCATCTATATCACATTTGCTATTGTTTTGCCAGTATGCACTGCTATTGTCTTGCCTGTATACACTGCTATTATTGTCGCTTTTGTTGTCTTGCAAAATTATGCATGTGCAGTCTTCAAGTTAGATCGCTTTAAGTGAATTCGATGAAAAGGAATGTGAAAACTATTCAGGCACCCTTAATGCCTATGTAATTTGATCACGTGACTCCATTGTGACCCAGACCATATTTATGGGTCACGGGGACATTTTATTGAACGTTTCGATGAAGGCGTGTTTTGTTACGAGACTTGCTTTTGTATTGACTGCTGGTACTATGTCAGACAATAAATGGGCATGTGCGTAAAGTGTCGTCCGAGATTAGCCTGTGCAGAGACGACGCTTTCCGCCTAGGATGGATTTTCGTTAAGAATATACTTCTTTTAAACGCAAAAGTAAATAAAAGCGGAAATTGTCGTGCCTGATTAGTCTGTGCCGACTGCACAGGCTTATCTGGGACGTTACATTACGCACATTCAATAAGCCCAGTTTTCCCAGAACGAGGCTCAAATGATCCCCAAACAACAAGGTTTCCCGTAGTTATTTGTTGAATAATTAGAAGTGGCATCTATTGATCTAAAAATGGTTTATGATGAAATCATTGTGTTCCGATTGTTTACGAAATGGAGACACCGATCAATATTCAACAGGAATGTGCAAATATTGATTATTTTATTGAAAAATTGTCGTATCATTGGGCACGGTAGAATCACTAATTGTTTATATGAGTTTTCAATTGGCCGATGTAATTCTAGAACAATATTTATGACGTGAATCTATATAATCTATATAATCTATATAATGTTACGCAGTAATGGTGATTATGTATGGGCGTTTCTAGTGTTCGTGTTTGTTACATGTGTTGCAATTGTGAAACATTTTCCATATTTTTCATGTTAGTTCATCTAGGAAACAGTCCATTTGCATTGCCCAATAGTTGCATAATAATGTTTAAAGCACGCCCTTTTGGTATTTGGATGTCCAAACATCCCACGCAATTCAATCTTTGACATTTGTACAAATTGCCTGACATTTCCCTCTTCAAATATGGCAATATGTCGGTCTCGTTTGAAATTGATGTTCCATTCCTCAAGTAACCTCCCGGGAGCCAATTGTAGATCGTTAAAAGCTCCCTATAGCATTATAAAAACATTATTCCTGATACGAATCAAAACGCAATGGATACCATGATATTTTCAGATTGTTTTTTTTTTTATTCACAACCTCTTATTATACAAGTTATGTATATTTTGCCCACTGCGAGTTCGATTTTTATTTCCTACACTCGGGTTTATCATGACCTAGAATAATGAGGACAGAGGAACTTAAATGTGCCGCGCTCTGTGAAAAGAGGGTTTAATGTCTATGCGAAATCTAATAGATTCATTCTACATTCATTCTACATTCATTCTACATTCATTCTTCATTAATTCTTCATCCATTCTACATCCATTCTACTCCACCGAATGCCCTACATGTCCTACATGTAGATCTAGGGCGTTATAATGAATCTGAAAGCTATTTTCAACCAGAAAGAAACACTGCATCTTGTTACCGCCCCAAATAAATCGGTCAAACTCGTCATTCCTGCTTCATTATCAAGTTCAGAAGACAATTGCATGAAGCCTTAAAACATCACTGGGATTGACCATCTCTATTTGAGCATCTTTCTGAGAAAACAGGGCTTAATGCATGTGCGAAAATTGTTGTCCCAGATTAGCTTGTGCCGTCCGCACAGGCTTATAACGGACGAAACTTACCGTCGAAAGTGGATTTTCATCGAGACGGGACTACTCTTAACGCAAAATTCTATAAAAGCGGAAACTGACACTTTACATGCATTAAACCCAGTTTTCCCAGAACGAGGCTCAAATGTTACATGTGTTGCAATTGTGAAACATAAATTTCCATATTTTTCATGTTAGTTCATCTATGAAACGGTCCATTTGCATTCCCCAATAGTTGCATAATAATGTTTCTACATTGAGGATGCCCAATCATCCCACGCAATTCAATCTTTGACATTTGTACAAATTGCCTGACATTTCCCTCTTCCAAATATGGCAATATGTCGGTCTCGTTTGAAATTAATGTTCCATTCCTCAATTAACCTCCCGGGAGCCAATTGTAGATCCTTAAAAGCTCCCTATAGCAATATGAAAACATTATTCCTCAAGGATACGAATCAAAACACATGATATTTCCAGAGTGTTTTATCCGCAACCAGTTATTTTAAAATGTCAGCATATTTTGCCCACTGCGTGTTCGATTTTACTACACTCGGGTTTATCATGCCCTAGAATAATGAGGACACAGAAACTTAAATTAGCCGCGCCCTGTGAAAAGGGGGTTTAATGTCTATGAGAATTCTGAAAGATTTATTCAACATTCATTCTTCATTCATTTACATTCATTATACATTCATTATACATTCATTCTACATTCATTTGCATTCATTCTTCATTCATTCTACATTTATTAAACAAACAATTCTACATTCATTATACATTCGTTCTACATTCATTATACATTGATTCTACATTCATTCTACATTCATTCTACATTCATTCTACATTCATTCTACTCCACCGAATGACCTACTGGTCCTACATATAGATCTAGGGCGTAATAATGAATCTGAAAGCTATTTGCGACAAATAAAAAACACTGCATTTTGTTACCGCCTGAAATAAATCGGTCAACATCGTCATTCCTGTAATAAAGTTCAATAAGACGATTGTATGAAGCCTTAAAACATCACTAGGATTGACCATCTCTATTTGAGCCTCTTTCTGAGAAAACAGGGCTTAATGCATGTGCGTTAAATGTCGCCCGAGTCCGCACAGGCAAATCACGGACGTCACGTTCCGCCGAAATTGGATTTTCATCGTAAAAAGACTTCCTTTAAACGAAACATTCCATGAAAGCGACGTCCCTGATGAACCTGTGCGGACTGAACAGGCTAATCTTGGACGACACTTAACGCACATGCATTAAGCCCCATTTTCCCAGAGCGCGGCTCATTTCTGACCGGAAGCCCGCCGGAAATAGTATTAAAATTCAAGTCGATTAGGTCCGCTTTGCTTGCTTTTATCAATATCCTGCTATCCCACGTTAGGTCCGCTTTGCTTCCTTTTATCAATATCCTGCTATCCCACGCAATGACGTCATTGACATTCGAGCGGAAATGCAAACAAATGATAATATTAATATATCTTACTAAGTGTTGATCGTATAATGTTGATTTTGAAAGATCAGAATCCTGTTGAGTGGGGAGACACCAGCTGTTACACCTTAGCAGCATACTGCTGTCAACGTTTCAAACCCGTTAGCGGCGAGTCTAAACGCAATCAACAAACAAAATTATAAATTAGTTATGGATTTGTAACTCAATGCATGAACTCGGAATATATCTTACATATGAGAACTAGGTCGATTTTTTTATTTACATAAAGTTAATGTTGCCTAATTTGAGTCGCGCTATGGGAAAACCGGGCTTAATGCATGAACGTAAATTGTTGTCCCTAATAAGACAGATTAATCAGGGACGACAATTTCCGCTTGTTATGGTATTTTTCGTTTAAAGGAAGTCTCTGCTAAACGAAAATCCAATCTAAGCCTAAAGGGTCTTCCCTTATTGGCTTGTAAGGACTGCACAAGCTAATCTGTTACGACACTTTCCGCTAATGCATTAATCCTTGTTTTCCAAAATCGCGACTCATTTATTTCGTGTTACCTAATTCAGTTCAAGAGTATGCGAGATTGGCCTTTACTTGACCAAACTCCTCAGCGGTCAATCCTTTCTTATAATAAGGTGATATGCATTGCCGCGTTATGATTCATAAATACAAAGTACTCTTGGACTTAATGTCAACCGAACGCGTGAACCTTTTAAATGAAAGGTTAAGACGTATTTACCTACCACTTACACATACCATGGCAGGTGTAATCCCTATTTACTCTATACACAATACCGGGTCTGGTATTTGACTCTTACTGTGCGAGACTTAAGTAAAAGCTTTTATTTGGTATTTAGTGACCTGCAAATACCCCTTGAAGTATTTCATAAGCTCTTTAGATTGACATATATTTGCTGTTATTGTTTAGCAACCGTTGTCTTGCTCGTAACCGAGACTGGTAATTACAATAGTGGGTGGCCCAGAAACACATTTTTTTTTAATGAAGCCTCGATTTGAGAAAACATGGCTTTATGCCTGTGCAGTCCGTGCAGGGACGACACTTCCCGCCTAAACTGGATTTTCGCTAATGAGAGACTTCCTTTAAACGAAAATTACCATAAAAGTGGAATGTGTTGTCCCTGATTAGCATGTGCGAAATCATATAATTAGAAATGGTATACGAATTAAAATTACAGGGGTCTACAGTCCATCATATCTGATTGAATGCCTTTGAATTCAAACATTTCAGAAACACATAGCGTGACGTAATTGGTTGGTACATGTGCACTTTACAAAAATGGGCCGCGCTCTGTGAAATAGGGTTTTTATGCATGCGCGTTAAGTGACAAATCAGATTAGCCTGTGCAGTCCCCACAGGCTAATCATGGACGACCCTTTGCGCATGTATTGTATTTTTCGTTAAAAGGAAGACTCGTCTTGACGAAAATCCAGTTTAGGTGGAAAGTATCGTCCCTGATTAGCCTGTGCGGACTACACAGGCTAATCTGGGACGACACTTTGCGCACATCCATTTAACCCCGTTTTCACAGAGCGAGCCTCAAATACAAACAAACCATGTATAACATAGTTACCAGACAAACGAGTTGAGTTCGTCAGACAACTAACCGTCCATTCACCTACTGAACTTCTCGGAAATGTGGTCATTAGTTGACAGTTCATATTTTAAAATAATAGTTAACCTGTAAACGCGCTCTCCCGATGTGGTCACGCGAACGTATGTTTTTATAAATAGACATTTCGTTGATATGGAACACGCGATTCATGAAGACATTATAAGTCGTGTTCTGAGAAAACTTGGCATAATACATGTGCGTAAAGTGTCGTCCCAGATTAGCCTGTGCAGTACGCACAGGCTAATCAGGGACGACAATTTCCGCCTTAATTGGATTTTTGCTAAGAAGAGACTTCATTTAAACGAAAAATGTCATAAAAGCGGAAAGTGTCGTCCCTCATTAGCCTGTGCAGTCCGCACAAGCTAATCTGGGACGACACTTTACGCACATGCATTATGCCCAGTTTTCTCATCACACGACACTTATTACTTAGAGCATTTAAATTCATCAACCAATCATTTCGTGGAAACAATATGTTTTGTTGCTGCTCCTGTTGTTGTTTTTTCTGTTGTTGACGATCTGATATTGTTATTCCAGTGGTTGCCGTATGACGGACATCCGTACAGCTGGTCAACACAAGGAAAGGACCCTGCTGTAATTAAAAAAAAACAAAAAACGTATACGATGAATACGCTTATCCATTGTCTTTTGTTTTGTTTTCAACGAATCATCTTTCCATTTGCACAGATATAAAACTTTGATGAATACATAGTGATATAAATTTAGTTTACTAACTCAATTCATCTAAATGTATACCGATCAATCTTAATTACAACATATTGCCCGACCGAAGAGTACATTTTAACAGTACATTTGCACATGCATACCACATTATTGTTACCGGTCAGACGAAATTGTGTTTGCACAGGTTGCATCGTCTTACCATATGGAACTAAATTCATGTTACCCATGTACATTTGAATATACATGCACGTTATTATTTTTGAAACAAATTATGTCTTCCAGGTACAAATCCGTATATTGGCGGCAATCAATAAAGCGGATATACTCGGCTATATATATAAAATATACAGTAACTAGTTAACGTCTAGACTGGCTCGCGTTGTTTATTCAATATTGTCGTATATCTGTCCTACCGTAAGCATTTTCGGTTTACCCCCGGTAGATGCCAAAACTGTTGTCTCTGATAATAAATAAATTAAAAAAATATATATATACCCGAAATAAATGTCCTAATATAGTTCACAGATGTTAAGTCGTGTACAATATGTACTGTTTTAAGTGCCAATATTCTCAGGTCAATTGAATACAAATATAGAACAAAATGTAATGGTGAAAACAAAAGCAAATTAAAAATAACAAATGTTGAATTTTGTATCATTTCTGAACAAAGAGGACAGAAATAGATTTCGAGAATCCATTTGCGCATTTATTCAACTGAGGTTGCCCTTCGTTGTAACGGAATATGTGGTTATATAAGCCTCGTTCTGTGACATCTGGGCGTTATGAATTTGCGTGAAGTGTCGTCCCACATTAGCCTGTGCATTCCACACAGGCTAATCAGGGACGACACTATCCGCTTTAATGGTATTTTTCGTTTGAAGGAAGTCTCTTATAAGCAAAAATCCATTTTAGGCGGAAAATGTCGTCCCTGATTGGTGTGTGCGAACTGCACAGTCTAATCTAGGACGACACTTAACGCACATGCGTTACGCCCCGTTTTCACAGAACGCGGCGCATATAGTAATTTAACCGGTTCTGATCTAGATAGAGGAATACTGCCAATCGATCGTTGCAGAACCAAACAAGGTTGTCTGATAACAGACTACTATGTCAACAGACTGTTGACAAGTGAAAGTGTCACCTAACATTTTAAAATAATAAAGGAATTTTTTTTAAAAACATTGTCCTGTAGTTTAAATTTGGAAGGTTCGAGATCCAATCAGTAAAACTTTATTGGGCTTTAAATAAAATTGGTTACTTATTAGTGATTAAAAACAGTCAGTATTGGTGCAAAAACACATTCATCCAATTATTTGAATCAGCGTTATTACGATTTGGTTTAATAGCAATTAATAAATATTTAACCCTTTGAGTGCTGGAACCGGATTTTGAAGGCCTTTGCAAACAGTTTGGATCCAGATGAGACGCCACAGAACGTGGCGTCTCATCAGGATCCAAACTGTTTGCTATTCTGATAGTATTCTTTAAAAAAAAATCGAAGAAAATGCTAATTTAAGAAATTTAGCAGACAACATTTTAGCAGACGACAAATTTCCCAGCATGCAAAGGGTTAAAATCAACTCAACCGTTCAATTCGGGCAATTTCGTGATTGATTGTAATTACTAATGATTTGTCTTAAACGGAAAACCGGTAGTTGATTGCAGACGCATTTCCCGCACCTATCAGGTCTACTAGATGACATTTAAGATAGCAGCGAATCTTATTTACAACCACCGGTTCTACGCAGCAGAACTTGGCTATCGGTTCTTACATGACATTTCAGAGAAATGTTTTGTCTGCGATCGGGAACTGACGTAGTTAGTAATCGATTTCCAATAACGCGGCCAACTTATTAGCTGGCTTTTACCGATGTCCTGCAAACATCTCTCAGGGAAAGTGGGGTCGCCGTCGTGTGATGCTGATGACCCGCTTGTAACCCATTTATGCATAGTGGACTCTCCCATCCTTCAAAATTGGATGAATTTATTGTCAAAATTAGGGATTTCAAGTATATTTATTTCTATATTTAGAATATTTCTTACATAAATTCCTTTAAGCAAACAGCGCAGACCCTGATCATGCGGCGTCTCATCTGGGTCTACGCTGTTTGCAAAGGCCTTTTTTCTAGACGCTAGGCATAAATGGGTTAACTTGACGGACAACGCATGTGGGCGAACGGCACTTGTTTACTACAAAAATGTGGTATTGCGAAATGGAAGACTAATTATAACGCAGCGCTTTAACTCATCGACTCTGACTCTCTTCACATCCATGGTTAAAACGGATGACGGTTTCTCACCGGCCAAGTTACTAACCGTGACTCATACGGCTTCTATTGCACTGGTATAGCATCACTTTACATATTGTATGATTGTAGTCATGAAAATAAGTTAGTGCGCTGATTCATGTATGTCTGGCTTATTTGCGGTCTCATGATAAACAAAAACAATTCTGTTTTATCTTATCCAAGAAGGTTTATTTTGCAGGTTCATTTTATCTTCATCAAGTATACCAAAACATAGGTGTGCCAAATTATAATATATATATCAAAGTAAAATATAAATCATTGAAGATGAATATTAAGATGGTGAATTAGTGAAGTGAACTTGCACGGGACGCTCTCGCATTTTTTTCAAATGTTTGACAGTTTAAATAAAGTAATTTGTTAAATACTAGACAATAAGTTGCGTAATGACAACCCCACAGTGCACTGAGCAAACTTGTAAACTCTTGCGTGAAATTGTTGTATCAAAACATGTTTTCGCAACGGTTTGTGTTTACCTTAAACTGCGATAAAAACTGATTTCAAGAATGGTTTATCAATCATGTTGGGATGCGTTACTGGTATTGACTGAATCAGTAATTGATTGGTTGCTATAGCGTTATTGATGAACGTGATAAACATGCCATTCAAGTGCACAGTTAAGTGGTTTCTATAAGTACAAGAAAAGTTTACCAAAGTCCTAGATTGAGAGACGCTTAAAAACTATTTTATCAGCATGTTTAATTTAACACGATATCTTAACGGTTGTAGTTATATGAAAAATCGCAACCCATACGAACAACGATGCTATTACCATGACTGATCTGTAATCACCTCTTCTATGACTTTTTCTACTATTATTGTTTATGGTATTTGGCACCTCCATGAATGATACGCCAGATTAGCCTGTGCAGGCCTCACAGTCTAATCAGTGATGAAACTTTCCTCATAAACGGATGTTTTGTTTAGATGAGACTTTCTTTAAACGACAATACCATAAAAGCGGAAAGTTTAGCAGGGTTTCCTCAGAGCGCGGTTCATAAAAATATACCGGTACATAAAATTAATGATAACCACAGACAACAAAGTACAGTTGTGTTTGAATTTCAAGAGTACTAAATGACCGCCTAGTAAAGGTTCATTAAAACCACCCAATCGGGTACAGGAAAGAAAGTCATTTCCTCCTCAATAATAAGGGATTTCATATTTCACACAAATGGGAATCACCGAGAAAACAATTTCCTCAAACATAAATTTAAATTCTCAAAATGTTCCGTGTATTTCATACGCATGTTTTACAAGTGTTTCCGTTTAGAAACGTTTGACTAGAGTTTAAAATAAGTTCATTTAGACGTATTGCTTGATTTCTTATATAATAATATTAACTAGTAACGGTTGACTAGTTTCAAATAAGTTTATGTTGACTCATTGGTCGATTTCTTATATAAGTTTTTTTTTTCTTATATAATACTGTTATTTACAGAGTCATTCTGTGTCATTTCTAGATCTATAGTTACACGTCCGGTTTGTGAGAATCCGGTTTGTAATGACTAAATCCGTACTTCAAAAGACGTTGGGTCAAACTATACCTGACCTACGGTATCTGGTACTAACAGTCGGTAACTAGAGACAATATGAATAAGTTATTGGAAATTTAGTTACGTTATGATTTATATAAACATTATTGATCATGATACTACACCTGTTTTTGTTTATGATGGGGTGAATAGGTATGTTTTAGTCGTGGTGGAAGTTGTCATTGTTGAATGGTGAAAGCATTTTTTGGTATGGTGATTTGTCATACTGGTTATCTTGATAGCTGTTATGGTGGTAAGAGATCGTGGTAGGGTCGATGCTGTGAAAGTGGTGGTTGTTATTTAAGTGCATAAGCGGTAGTCGTAATGTTGGTTAATACTAGTCGTTGCCGCAATGTTGGCGATCCTAGTCGTAGTCATAAAGTTGGTGATACAAGTCGTAGTCGTAATATTGGTGATAATAGTCGTAGTGGTAATGTTGGGGATACTAGTCGTAGTCGTTATGTTGGAGATACTAGTCGTATTCGAAATGTTGGGGATACTAGTCGTAGTCGTAATGTTGGTGATACTTGTCATAGTCGTAATGTTGAGGATACTAGTAGTAGTCGTAATGTTGGTGATACTAGTCGTAGTCGTAATATAAGTGATACTAGTCGTAGTCGTTATGTCGGTGAAACTTGTCGTAGGCGTAATGTTGGTGATACTAGTCGTAGTCGTAATGTTGGTGATACTAGTCGTAGTCGTTATGTTGGTGATTCTAGTCGTAGTCGTAATGTTGGTGATACTAGTCGTAGTCGCAATGTTCGTGATACTAGTCGTAGTCGTTATGTTGGTGATTCTTGTCTTAGTCGTTATGTTGATGATTCTAGTCGTAGTCGTAATGTTGGTGATACAAGTCGTAGTCGTATTGTTTGTGATACTAGTCGTAGTCGTTATGTTGGTGATCCTAGTCGTAGTCGTTATGTTGGTGATCCTAGTCGTAGTCGTTATGTTGGTGATACGAGTCGAAGTCGTAATGTTTGTGATACTAGTCGTAGTCGTTATGTTGGTGATACTTGTCGTAGTCGTAATGTTGGTGATACTAGTCGTAATGTTGGTGATACTAGTCGTAGTCGTTATGTTGGTGATACAAGTCGAAGTCGTCATATGGTGATACTAGTCGTAGTCGTAAGGTTTGTGATACTAGTCGTAATCGTAATGATGGTGCTTCTAGTCGTAGTCGTAATGTTTGTGATACTAGTCGTAGTCGTTATGTTGGTGATTCTAGTCGCAGTCGTAATGGTGTTGATACTAGTCGTAGTCGTAATGTTGGTGATACTAGTCGTAGTCGTAATGTTGGTGATACTAGTCTTAGTCGAATGTTGGTGATACTAGTCGTAGTCGTAATGTTGGTGATACTCGTCGTAGTCGTAAGGTTTGTGATACTAGTCGTAGTCGTATTGTTGGAGAAACTTGTCGTAGTCGTAATGTTGGTGAAACTAGTCGTAGTCGTAATGGTGGTGATACTAGTCGTAGTCGTTATGTTGGTGATACTAGTCGAAGTCGTGATTGTGGACGTTGAAGTCGTGCCTGTGATATTGTCGTCATGATTGTATTAATGTTAATGTAGTTGGCAGCGTTTTAGATTGTAAGTATTTTTCGCCTTATACAAAGTTGTTGTCGCGGTAAAGATCCCTCGTTTGTATTTGACGATGAAAGATGCTATAGTTTTAATAAACAAAGAAATATTGCAATTTTATAGCAATTTTTGCATACCAACGTCTCATTCATGGAAGTCGGAAATGTTGAAATTGTCTAGAGATGATTTACATAACGACGTCTATTTCAGACTGCGTTTCCATTTATAGAACACAATGACGCGTCCTGTCTGTCCTATGTTACAGATGGATGCGTTGTTATGATGTATTAGTGGTTGCTGGCCTAGTGCAAGCACATAAACCAAGCACGTTTTTATTAGTTTTATTAATTAACCTTAAAGTAAAATGCTGTTGCAGACTTGTTCGGTTATCGCCGTACCAGGACGTATTGTATTAAAGTTCGGTTTGTAATTTAACTTATTGTCTTGTAAAAATTAATTATATGTTGATATGTCTTAAATATAACGTTTATTTGTGTGGCGTGTTTGTGATGTACTTCCCCATTACATGTTTCACAGTACAATATTTATGACGAGACGAGAAGAGAAGTTATGAACAAAAAAAACTGATTGCGGCGCTTCCCCATAGCATAATTGTCCTTGTTGATGTCAGACGTGTTTTAATTGAAACAAAATGTTATGTCATACAAATAGACACGTTTGGTATTATTTTATGCAAAGCATGCAATTGCTTGCCAAGATTTGTATACACAATACAATACTAATGCAATATATAAATAGAGCACTACATACATAGAAAATTAAGCACTAACTACATAGAAAATAAAGCATTACATACATATAAAATAAAACACTACATACGAGTACATAGCGAATAAAGCATTACATACATAGAGAATAAAGCACTAACTACATAGAAAATAAAGCATAACATACATATAAAGTAAAACTACATACGAGTACATAGCGAATAAAGCATTACATACATAGAGAATAAAGCACTAAATGCATATAAAAATAAATCAGTACATACATAGAGAATAAGCATTACAGACATAGAAAAATAAATCAGTACATACGTAGAGAATAAGCATTACAGACATAGAAAAATAAATCAGTAAATACATAGAGAATAAGCATTACAAACATAGAAACTACAGCAATTCATAGATAGAAGATTTAAAGTAATAAATATAGGAATAATGCAGCATACCACTGAGAATACAGACATACTTGTAGATAAAATATATAATACTGCAATCTAAAGTTGGACTTTTATACAAGTGTGTGTGTACCTCTCCTTTGATGTATTCATATGCTTGCATTATGTTATTTTGTCATTCAGCAATTCTTTTCTGTGTTCATTATCTGCGATAGTTACATTTTAATTTATTAATAATAATTAAAAGCCAGTTCATACAGCCATTTATGTTTTCCCAATTTAAATTTACTATGCTTTTTATTTTAAAAATCAAGAAGAATTAGTGCCCGGCAGCACATGTGTATATCACTTTTCTTTTCTTAGTTGTATGTATGAAATAATCATGCTATTTTTAGCATATATAACGATGTTCACATAATTATGTTGACCTTGGTCAAACCGGTGTTACCATACCAAATAAGGTAACTAGTGCAAATAAAAATGAAACACGAGAGGCGGAAGATTAATTAAAAAGTAAACATAATGAAACGGGGAAAAAAAAGAGGCTGCACTATCAATTTGAAAATCTTGAGCAATGGAATTTTAAATGGACTACTTTTTTAAGAGGATGTATAATTCAACACGGAAACAAATACAAAAATATGCCGGGGGGAGTTTAAAATTGCGCGTAATTATGCAAATTGTGTCAAGGGCATGTCAGAATGCCTGTGTGTGTCTGATTACGGCGATGCTTCAGTCTTTAAGGAGATGTTGACAGCGTCTGGCCTTTGGGCAAAACATAAGTTCATCTTAACATTTCCGTTGACCATTGACCACCTGCTCGAGGACAGTACAAATTAAGGTCACACAATTACACAACATTCTACATCCCTAGACTACGAACAAAATTGGCTGATAAATCTCTTCACGGTGCCTATACCACGTGACGTTTTAAGATCTGTGTTGGGAGAATAACGTGCGACCCAGATAACATTTTTAAGGATGTCTTTTTAAATATTTCACCATTTTTAATGGGATAAAGTGGGGATCCCGCTAATTCGTGAGAGTTTTCTATAGGTATCATGATTTTTTTTAACAAATAAGTATTTTTTTTCAGTAATGTGCAATCGCGCGTTTGTAATATGAAGTCCCCACACTGATCAGACATTTTTCTAACCGTTCAAACGCGGGATTGTACTTTACTGAAAAATATTTGAAAATCGTACAGTCTCCCTTTAAGGTCAAAGTCCTTTTATAAACACTCATAAAGCAGAAAGGAATGTGCTATAAATATGCTCAATTAGTATATAAAAGATGTTCATTTATGCTCGATTCGTATATAAAAGATGTTCATATGTGACACCTGTCAATTTTTACGCATGTTTGATGTATGACTTTATCCTCAGTGGCCGTGTTTCGATCCTGTCCATTCAACGTGCGCTGTCCACTAAGTGGGAATAGGTCAACCATTTATTACAATTACGTATAGTACAAAACGTGCAAGAGTGACAGTGCAGAAAGAAGACAAAAAAAAACGATAAAATGAGCATCGCTCTGTGAAAAGGGGGTTTAATGCATGTGAGTAAAGTGTCATCCCAGATTAGCCTGTGAAGTCCGCACAGGCTTATCAGGGACGACACTTTTCGCGTTTATTGTATTTTTCGTTTGAAGGAAGACTTCTGGACGAAAATCCAGATTAGGTGGAAAGTTAGGTCCCTGGTTAGCCTTTGCGGACTGCACAGGCTGATCTGGGGCGGCACTTTACGCACATGCATTAAACATCATTTTCACAGAGCGAGGCTCAAATGTAAGTATTTAAATCTAAACAAATAAAACACCAGATACAGATGCAGGAAAGTGCAATATTTTCTAGAAGAAAATGATGACGATGATTATTTATAGGATTATGATATTGATTTAAATTGAGCCGCGTCATGCGAAAATGGGTATTATGCCATATGCGGATAACGTAGCTACAGATCAGCCCGCGCATTCGCGCAGTATAGTCAGGTGCTGCCCTGTCCGCTTTAAATGATGATGCCAATAATGATGACAAAAAAATGATTGCGATGATGATAATGATGATGATAGCAGCCGCTATTGATGCTTACGCTAGAATTACAAATAAAAAAACTGAATTGTGAGCTAATAGTACCGATCCAGTTGTTTTTGTAATTATTGTTACTTATTTCCACCTTCACGGTTGTGTGAGGGCACTGTTAGCGGACAGTAGGTCGCTGGCCTTCCCCCGGGCCTCGACTCGCGATCGTCAACTACGTTCACCTCCGAACATGACCATAGCGGCTGACGCTTCGACAGGTAAAGGTCTCGGGGGTATGAATTCGGCCTTTTAGTGACCAGGGTGCGAAATTGACACAAATTAGTGAGCGAATGTCGAATGATGTCTTCCGTGGGACACACATTAAAATGTTAATGATACAAAAATAACTGTATTCGGCGATGATAACCTGTAGTTTGTGTTATTAATAATGCGCATAATTTATATTTATTAAATATATTTATTGTACGATGTTTTTATTTTAAATGTTCAATTTAAATGCCTCTACATGTCTGTTCACAATAATCTCGACATGTGTTATAAATTCGTATTCGCAATGGCAAAGCGCATTCACAAAAAGCACGTTAGCTATATAAAACAGCATATTAAACCCATTAGCAAAGCTTTTGGTAAATTTAGGATTGTGTTTATTCTTAATTGCACGATTACTAAAAACCTGCAAAAAAAAAACTGAAAAAAGTGTTGGCCGTTTAGTGGCCATGGTGCGAAATTGACACAAATTAATGCGCGAATGTCGAATAATGTCTTCCGTGGCGCACATTCAAAGGTTAATGATACAAAAATAACTGTATTCAGCGATGATAAACTGTAGTGTGTTTTATTAATAAAACGAATAATTTCTATTCATGAAATATTTTTTATTGTACGATGGTCTTTAAAAATGTGCAATTCAAATGCCTCTACATTTCTGTTCAAAGTGATCTCAACAGGTGTATTAAGGCCATAGAAATTCGTATTCGTAATGGCAAAGAGCATAAGCAAAAACAGCGTGCACGTTAGTTACCCAAAACAGCATCTAATTAAATCCATAAACTTACAATTTGGTAAATTTGGGATTGTGTGTATTCTTTATTGCACGAGTACAAAAAAACTGCAAAAACATGAGAAAGTGTTTAATTGTCCCTAAATCAATTGAATAACACGTGTTATTCCCTTAATAGTTATAGAACTTATAAAAACAATAGTCATTTTCTACCACTAACTTAAATTATAAATTACTTTCAATGTTTTATATTGTAGATAGTAACGAACTATAAAACCATAATACTGTCTTTACCGCAAACCTACATTTGCACACGGGGTTCAACACGCATGTAAATTTAACTATACTATAAAATTAATCACACTAAATTATAAATTTAAGTGTAAAAACCATCCCAGACACTTGCATACGTAATTTAACGTGGATTTTGCCGTCAATGACGTTGACAACGTACTGAGCGTTTCGGGGCAGTATGCAAAGAATTTAATTGATGGGCAATAATTAGCTGACACACCTAGGACTACTTTATTTGACAAGTTTTAGCGGAAGCGTCGTGTAATTATCGATTAAATCGTCTGACAGGAGACGCACCTTATACGTTAGTTTCACGTTATTTTAAATTTACACTGAAACTTTTAAATGGTCAATGAACCCTTAAATTTATCAATGAAATTACTGTCTATCATGCTTCGTTAAACGGGTCGAATGAAGTAACGTATCGAGTTAGGTTACCTATGACGTCACTGTACTTTAAAACACATTATAACGTTACAACTTTGACTTAGACATTCATATATTTAAAAAAAATGATGTGTAACACCAATCTTACGGTGTTTGCCCGGACGTACAGATAAACGTGTAGTCTGCTCATGAAGCTGTTATTGTCTAGTCAAGTATTGATCTATCATCTTGAATATTCTATAGTAATGACTGCAAACAGCAGTCTTTTGTTTCAAATTATATGAGGTGCATTACAAATGTATTGTTTCGAACAACATGTACGTGTACATACGTGTATGTATATATATGTATTCTATGCAAACGCAATGTAAAATTGACAGATTTTGAGTTTGTGTTTTAAAGTTGTTAAAAGCTGTAAATATAGTGACGTTCTGAAATTGCTGAAATCTTTATTCATAATATTGGTTAAGTTTAAACAACAGTTGATGCCAGCATGAAGCAAAACACATCCTATGATGTTTTTTTATGGAATTCCATAAAACCCGTTATTATAATGCCTTGAACATACAACTTGTTTATACTTTAGCAAGGTTGCATTTCTGAATGAGTCACAAACGATATCACTAATTTTAGGAATATTGTTTACTCAATGTATTACCCGCTGTACAGGCTTTCCCGACAGGTGTTCGCGCTCGTTGTTGCGTGTTCATCTCTTAACATATTTGTGGTTACATATTTAGTGGAAATTTGCCTATGGTAAAGCATTCTTACAATACCGAGAAAGGTAATGTTTACACTGCGCATAAATATCGTTACATTGAGGTTAGTCATTTATTACAAAAGACAAAGATGCAGCATTTTTCACAACTGTGCCATTTCTCTCAACAGCAAAAGGTCAGACAGTTCGAATTTCTTATTCAGAGAAAGAATGTATGACCTGAACCAGGGATCATGCAACAAGATGGAATCCATTTGTTCGCTCTTGATATACCGCCCCACCGGGTACGGGTATACTAGGTGCATCCCATGCGTCTGCTGCATAACAGTACACCACAAAACACCAACGGCTACTAAGTACTTCTTCTACTTTTGCTGCTGCTGTTGCTACTTCTACTTTAAATACAACTACCACTACCACTACTACTTCTGATGTGTATACTACTTCTACTGCTATTACTATTAATAGAATTAATACAAATGCAACAAATACTGCTTCTATTTCTACTAATACTATTGTTGTTACTACCACTACTTAACGTGATCCAGCTGCTGCTGATGACGATGATAATGACGCTGCTGCTGCTACTATACCGTTACTACTAAAAATATATATGCAAACAAAGTGTTTCTGCTAAAAGACTAGTGTATATATATACGCTAAAATACTAGTATATATTATAAAGTAATCGTATAAATGCTGAAAGACAACTATATATGGTTAAAAAGTGTACGTATGCACTTTAAACAAACACGAACTCTAGTTAGGAAATATAGAACACCAGCAGAAACAACCGGTCATTAAAATGATGTAATAGACATGAACATGTTTGTTTCTGTAACAGTGCTTTGTACAATGTCTCTGTAGACTAGAATGAACGTTCCATACGAATGAGAATTTCGCGTTTGTCAAATATAATGTATCCCACGAGATATGCAGACAAGCATAAAACGCCACCTTTGTCAGGAATTATCATGAAATGTTACTACATGTACATAGCAGTGTCACACATACTAAAATTGCGCAATACTTTCCTTATTTATACCATTGATATATTGAGAAAATATTTCATCGACACTTTTTACATAATTAATTATATGTATTTACCTGGTATTTATTTTTAGCCATTTCAGACTGATTGGTTGCAAAACTGGCGTAACTGTTCGACACTTTTCCATTGCGATACGCCATTTGTGAACGAAGAATTCCCGAGTGTCTTCAAAACATTGTCATCACTCAAATCTAAATGAGTTTGTACTTTTGCAACCGGTATACTGTACTGTTTGATGCGTGTTTCCTTGATATTCGAACATTATGGCTTGGCAAGTGTTAAATTCAATTCAATTAACATTTTAAATAGATTCTTCACTATTCAACAGCGCCGAGGGAAACTTTCGGGTCATCAGAAAATAGGTTTGTTTAGACGTAAGTAATGCTTCATTCGATTGAAGACGTATCAGCGAATATTTAGTGGGCTTCCCAGACAACGTAGTGACCGGAGCATCGTTAGGCAGATACCGTGTCTATTCCGGCGCATGCGTGCTTAGTTTATGGACTTCAAATCTGGCAACGTTTTTCCTGGAAGTTCGGATTCTGTCAGCATGACATGATCACGTAAAAAATGTTTAAGACATTTGTGTTTGCACATAGGCGCCGCATTCTGCAAAACTGGGCTAAACGTACATAGGCGCCGCATTCTGCAAAACTGGGCTAAACGCATGTGCGTAAAACGTCGTCCCAGTGTAGTAATCAGGGACGATACTTTCCGCTTTACTGGTATTTTCCGTTTATATGAAGTCCATATAGCGAAAATCCAGTTTAGACGAAAACGGACTGCACAGACTAATCTAGGACGACACTTTACGCACATGCATTAAGCCCAGTTTTCCGAGAACGAGGCTGATACTAGAGAAGTCCCAGCTTCTGATGTGTCCCCAAAAGTGGATATGGCTGGCGTTTGAAGCACTCATGGACTCACGCTCGTCCGAATATTACCGAAGTGGTGAGCTTCTTTGAGATTCTCGACAAGTTTGCAATTTGCAGATATGTCTGGCATACTCACCATTACATTCCATTAAAACTCTCGATCTAAGTGCAAACGAAAGTGTCTTCCATTTACTTCCCCACGGTTCAACCGGTTGTACGAGCAAAATAAATTAGGTGTGATAGAAATTTAAATTATTTGGTGACAGACAAAATCGATCTAACAACTTTGTACCAAACGACGTTTCTCTATCGACTTTTCGCAGACCTGCACTCAGAGCTATCACTTCAAGCATTTGCTACGTAAAATTCTTACATTATTGTTATTGCGTCCCAGTGCTAATCGATTAATATTTTCACCGCCTGCGGTAAAGCAAGCACTCAGCAAATTCCGGACAAAACACGACCGATATAAAATAAAAATGAAACATTATTGATGTATTTTTTATACAAAATTAATTGTGACTTTGCTAATTGCTAATGAGTATTGTCTTTCTTCATGATGATTGGTTGCTCTGCGAAGAGGAAGCACAAACCATTTTCTGAGATGATGATAATATTAGAAATATTTTTGTAGACCCGTTACTTGAGAGTCGTGTTTGTAGCAAAAGCATAATTAGTATTTTTTTACACAAAAAAACGGCAAAAGTATTGTGGTGTATGTATTGTATAATATAGGCAATTATTCACCTGGCTTAAATAAAATATAAGCGAAAGGTAATCAATATATATTTTTTGAAGCCAATTGTATAAATCTGGATAACTCTTATCCAGCGGATAACTTTTGGTTATCTTCAATTTTATGATATCTCTTTTGAAGATAACCAAAAAAACACTGGATAAGAGTTATCCAGATTTATACAATTGGCTTACGAAGTTTATTTTTTTTTATATAATTCCGATGGTGACAATGTTAGCATTGCGGCTTTATATTAAGACCAGTTTTGTTAATATAACGTTGCATTTTTGCACACAGTCACTTGCCACGAATTTAAAGTGCATCGTGCACCTGTACCAAGTACACCTGTACCAATGTCTATGACATTTTAAATACGCTAGCACGAGAGCAGTAAACTTCCCGTTTGTACAAATGCCAGCGGTATTGTTATTTTAACGTCAAACATTGGACATCTGCCGTTGCCCGTGCATTCAAGGTTATGTGTCTATCAGTTTTGTTGCGTTTTTATTCCTTGTATGTTTTGTTTTTGTCGTGGTTGTTTCTAAAGTTTGTTAACGTGTTTAACCTGATTTTGATATTTCCGAGTAAACATTGTTTAAGTTTCATTTTCGCTAAGTCGTTTCTTCCAACTATATACAATTCGCCGCTGATCATTGCAATGGTTGTTGTGATTCTGTCTGTACCGTGAGATGAAAATTGCGGCTTGATTCTTAACCAATTAATGTTGTTTTAGCAGGATCCCAGATCTGTCCTGTGAAGAAGATCTTTTGCATGTATCCATATTGTGACCCAATGTGTGACCATCGGTGTCGCCGTTTAACCCATTTATGCCAAGCATCTAGAAAAAGGACTTGGCAAACAGCGTAGACCCAGATGAGACGCCGCATAATGCGGCGTCTCATCAGGGTCTGCGCTGTTTGCTCGAAGGAATTTCTGTAAGAAATATTCTAAATATAGAAATAAATATACTAGACATCCCTAGTTTTGGAAATAAATTGCTCCAATTTAGAAGGATGGGAGAGTCCACTAGGCATAAATGGGTTAATCCGTTTACGTTTTAGCACCTATCATGGTGTGCTGTTTAATGGACACATCTGACAAAATCTTCTTGATTCTTGAAGGTAGTGAGTGACTCATGGGCTTAACCACGTGAGGTAAATGAAAAACATTCGTCACGGTACGTATAAAATAACTTGGACATGTTCGCTACAAGTTAAGAAGAAACCTTAATTAAATTGCTTGTAGCAAAGTGCGACTGAAAGCTGTTGCAGCGTGGGAAGTAATTTAAGCCGCGTCAGGGGAAAATGGGTCTTATGCCATATATGGCCAACTTAACTCCAGACCAGCCTGCTTATTTGCATAATCTGGACAGGAGCTAGCCTGCACGCTATGAAGTCACGCAATGTTTCGTGGACTCATTAGCGGACAGGGTGTGCTACTGACCAGACTCGCGCTGTCTGGTCTGGACCTACGCAAGCCGCATATGGCCGAAATTGATCTACTTCTGTCCAGACGCGAATGAATAAACTCTGTAAGGTCTTGTGAACTGGGTTGTTTATTAATTTCATCGTTTGTCACTGTTTTTGATCGAAGTATGTCTCAATTTCTTATAACAACTTAAGAGGTGTTATTTTGAATATGCTTTGAATGCGATATACATAATTATCGCTATCAATACATTTCGGATCGTGAGAAAATACGTATTGGTAACTTTTCCCAGTGTCAACTTTCTGGACTTATCGTATTTTTAAATTGAGTTTAGTCGAATGTTAAAACGAATAATTTAACATAGTTTGTTAATCTACTAAAGCTCCGTCACTAATTTGAGGAGTTGTTTATTATTATCACTTATATGCAGACTTATATGGAGAGGACGGCAGGTGCAATAGGAGAAAGGACAGCCAGCTGCGGCCGGCAGCCGACTCGGCCTTAAAATGCGTAAGGTGCGGCAGAGACTGCCACTTCCGAGTTGACCTTTACAGCTACAATAAACGCTGCACACGAAATCAACCGCGACATCTTCAAGGGACGCCAACAACAATATATCATAATATGCAGACCATACTGATAACATAATAATCCGTCCCTTGTTGACATGAAACTGTCATAATCATATTAGCAAAGCAGGTCAGTGGAACAAGTGTAATAACCATATTAGCAAATAAGCCGGATGGAGAAAAATGTCATAATGACCATATCAGGTCATCTAGACTAGCACAAATCTCAATCTCAAATCTGGTCAACACGGGCCATTTAATGTTCAGTCATCATTTATTCATGTTGAACTAGTTGATGACCTGGTGAGCAGTACAACAAAACACGAAGCCGTTTGCATTAATTTTAGACACTTGAACTGAATACGGGACCAATGCATCACCCTCTTGTTTTACCAAAGCCTGTTTTCGCTTGTATTTTTACAAAGAATATGTTCCGCCTCGCACACAAATAGCTGCTTTTTCCTCTTTTCCCCGTAATCATCTTTTGACTTCATTGCTCTTATGAAAAAGAAGCCAAAAAGGTGTTTTGTCTAATGACTTTAACATATCCCGCTTGCGTTCCTTGACCTAGTTTACGCACGTGTTGGTATTTTTGGATTCCGTAAAGGTAAAGGACGCATTACAAATGCCAAGATACAATTGCAGTAAGATTAATGAAAAACTGGTTTTGTTCCAAAACCATTAAATGTGTGGTAATGTTTTGTGAAATGAAAATTGCAACATGTTGTCATATTTTCATGGAATTCATGACGAATGACAAATGGTGGTTGTGTCAGTTTTTGAACACAATCGCTTGCTTTCGGAGCATTAACTGGTGCATTATGTATATTAAAAACAATATCTGTATAAAATTATGTCAAACTATTTGCATCAGTAAAACCTTCTGCAGAATAATCAATGCAATTGTTTCAGAATCATTTTCTTTAACTGAATGTATGCACGTATCTGTTGATAAAAAGAAGCTTTTATCTGTTGATAAAAATAAGCAGCCCTATGTATTAAATAGTTACGATATATTGCCCCTTATCCAACTGGAAATAAATTTTATTTAAATTTGCGATTTGTGTTAACGTGCTTTTCTTATAATCAAATTAGTTAAGGATTACATAGCCCAGTGTTAAATAGAAAAGAAACTATAATGATACCACCCACACGTTCGAAGCTTAAGTATCAGGCGGTTGAACATCAAGGCAAAGCTCACTGAAAATAGGTCATAACACATCGGGAGATCAGCATATTCGAGCCCTCTCAGCAACCGCTGCGCGCACAAGCATATATGTAACTCATACATACATATACACGCCTAGTCTCCATTCATAGCGATGTGGCGCGAACGTGTGAAGCGTGAATGTAAAGGTATGCCCCACTTATTGCAATATCACGTGGACATAGACGCTGATGTGAAGTAATAAACCGTTCAGTTATGCGTCCAGAAAACGGGACAAACATTCGCATTCGTCTTGAGATTTTGCAACATTTCGAGGACGCTATCGTTTTTTTTCCGTAAAAGTTCGTCACATTCCATACAATTCGTGACATTCCGTAAAAGCAAGAAACCTTCAACTACACATGCAAAGCAGATGGCATTGGCCGCGCCAATAAAAAGTGATTTGAACTCGTATTACATAAATAGTATGCAGAGCAACTATGATTATTTCTGAACACTGACATTTTGAAAGCGCATCTGGATAAGCCCATGACATTATACAAGTGAGCTGCACACATAAGACTTATACAAAGCAAATAAAAATTGAAAATAACACGTGTGGAGGTGGAGGTGCAAACATCTGCATCAGAGCTGTAAGAAAATCTGTGTCTTTTGCGCTTGTAAAATATCGTCGAAGGCGTTGAAAAATATCACTGAGTACACGGGAAATGTTACTTGAAACTTAAGAGATCACAGTGATGTGTCTATCATAATAGATAACGTCCTCGAAAGGGATTTCACGTTGCACTCTCTGCATAACTAAGGAACTGACTGAACAAGTAAAGAGAAACAACATATCTTTTGTTAGCTTTTATGCTGTTTTATTTTTCATTATACTATTTTTACCAAAACGAGAATCGGCAAGTTATAGACGAAGTTATATGCTAGGATTATCGTGAGTATTGACATGTCTTTCTTGCAATCCAAAGGCTGAATGATTTGTATGGCAATAATCACTGAATTGCACCGAAACCGTTAACGAAACATCCACGTGGCATTGAATAATTGATCTTCAAAGTCGGAACATTTTTCAAAAAGCAATTTGCCTCGTCATAAAATTAAAAACGAAATTTACTCTCGCCGTCTCGTTTAGGCATGGTGTTAACATGATGTTGTGTCAATAATTTGTATGTGATTTCTTTTCTCAATCTCAAACATGCCAAGCAAAAAGTATGAATACAACGTGTGTCGCTGAACTGTTACAGTTCCGGACAACAGTCGTCAATCAATACCTTGTCGGAGGACATTCAACTTCCTTCTTTTCTTCTAAAGTGTTTATGTACGCGTTTGAAACGCATTTCACGCGGGCAAAACCACGACGAGTTTGGAAGAGCACGTTACGTTCATGAAAACCGACGTTACTAACGTCATGGCCGCGGCCATGTAAGCAGTCACTGATAAATCATAAATAACATATTGCACATCTACTCACACATGGGACGCTCATAAAACGATGTATATGCAAAACGCCATATTATGTTGTCAATGTCGCGGTTGTAACATGTGTGGACGCGGCGACAACATAGTCTTGTTTAATTGCCGGCATGATTAATCATTCCATGGATGCGACCTCGAATACGTCAATTAACTGTAACCCTCTTCCTGGACACATAAACTTAACACGCTTTTGTTACAGTAACCTTAAAATATATATATACCGGTTCATATTATTTTCATGTACGATTCCCAATACTATAACTCTACCAGAACGTTACTTACATGTTATGTTATTATCAATAATATATCATATTTATTAGCAATAATAAAAACAAAAATTGTATTAAGAGTTGCATGTGTTGCGCCAACGTTAACCTAGCAGCAGACAACGTCAACCTAGCAGCAGACAACGTCAACCTAGCAGCAGACAACGTCAACCTAGCAGCAGACAACGTCAACATAGCAGCAGACAACGTCAATCTAGCAGCAGACAACGTCAACCTAGCAGCAGAGTCGAGTATACGTTATATAGTAAAAGTAAATTGGTCCATTTTTTTAGGATTTAGTGCCACTTCAAGAACCGTAATGTCCTTATCGAAGACTTTATTTGGTGTATAACATTACAGATTTTTTCAGACAAAGTTGTTTCTAACTCGTTTCTATATGAGGAACGCTTAGCTGGTGTGGTTGTCAACCATAGCTTCCGGGACTTCACCCTGGTCCGTAAATTGACGTGTAACGCAGGTTCGAAACCTGCCCTTGCGTTTAATTGTATTTCTCGGCCGTCTATTCAACAACGTTGAAAATTTCAAGAGTTCTTTTTCAAGTTCGTTACAGAAATGGCTACAAATAGCTTTATATTTTTTTGCCTCTAGACATGATTCGCGAACCCATTAATCAGTTTGGTCGCAAGGTCTTGTCTAGTAGCTGAGTACGAAACGGTGAGGGACGAATGCAGTCATTGACCTGGTGGGATAGACAAGAGCATGCATGGAATGTATGGCTAGGAAATGTGTTGATCATGCGTGAACATTAATATTTATAATAATGTGCCTGGTATATAAGGAGGTTTATTTCTGTTTTATAATTTTAATTAATTAATAATTAAAAACACGTGATGACTTTGTGTAGATATTGATTACTAGTATGTTCACGATATGGTTTCTTAAATGTTTAATTCATGGTAAAATGTATTTAAATTTTAAATAAAATCAATACAATATCCTCAGCCTATCATGTTTTAGGGATATTAATTTTATTACTTCAAATTACACGTGGATTTATTATAATATTTAGTTTTGTTTACTCTGATAATATTAACTACATGTACATAGACATTATTTTTTAGAGATGATTTATTCTTGTATAAGCAATACGTTTCACTCACTGACGTATTGACATTAGAAAGACGTACTTTATTTTTTATATCTGATTAGCTTTCTCAAACCAAATCCTTCTAATACATGATCACGCATTGGTCGTTCACCATACGTCTATGAACCACACGTTAACGTTGACGTCTTTACATCTTTACATATGGGTCAATCGAAGAGCATAATTTGTTCGTTATTATATTCGAGTTTAGAGACTATCCAATCAAATGTCGGGTTTTTGTGGATGAACAAAATTAAGATCTCTCGCGTCACTGTGGTATTTTCGTTATGACGGATGGCCGTCAATGCGACGTAAAGTAAATCATGTCATCTTACGTCAAACGTTCATGCAATGCGACGGTGTTTTTGCGGCGATGTTATAGTGCATATGTGGAAACTATGGACTTGCCTATTGTTTTACACGAGACAGTAGACAACAAATTAATGCGGGTTGTTTTGATAGATCATTGCAAAATTATACGAACATATGCGTTGTACAGAAATGATTGATGCGCTATAAAATTGCACCGTTGAACAAAATTAATTATTGAAAATGGCTCACGCCTGAGTGTAAATCATCTATTTATATATACAGCAAAAATGTCATACTGAACTTTAATTTACCATAGTATGTTATTACAGAGACATAAAAATTTGAGATGTTCACGCTTGATTTTCCCATAATTGGCGTGTTCTGAGAAAACTGGGCAAAATGCTTGTGCGTAAAGTGTCATCCCAGATTAGCCTGTGCAGTCCGCACAGGCTAATCCGGGACGACACTTTCCGCCTAAACTGGATTTTCGCTGAGCAGAGACATCATTTAAACAAAAAAAATCCATAAAAGCGGAAATTGTCGTCCCTGATTAGCCTGTGCGGACTGCACAGGCTAATCTGGGATGACAATTTACGCACAAGCATTTTGCCCAGTTTTCTCAGAACACGCCACATAAATATTGTTAATGCTGTTGTTGATGATGATGATTATCGTAATTGCAACTCCCTTTTATAAAATTATTTCGACATACAAAGTTTGAAATCGGGATAATATTAACAGAATGTCGCTGTGTACTATACAGAAACGGGTATTTGTTTAAACTTGATACTTTTCCTTGTCGTGTCGCGTCTAAAAAGGTAACTAACACCAAGTCTGTGTTATTTCGAGCTCGCGAATTTGATACCATAGTGTGTATTTATAGAACTTAAACTATTTCAAAAATGTTGACAATGCTTTAAACGGATTAAGCGCTAATCAAAGTAAATATAGGCTCGGTCTTTGTATGCATGACGTATTTCCGTTTGAAAAGAGGAACCTTTTTGTGGGTTCAATCAATTAATTGTGTGTCCCGATTTACAAAACTCTACAAAACTGGTATATGCACATACGGCTTTTTGTGTGACCCTATTCAAACTCGTACACTTGTACCAAATGAAAAAAGCAAGGCCATGACATAACGCTGCAACACATGTTCGTTTACGTATATATCGAATGACTGTTTTGTTGTCAAAATAAACAATAACGCAAGGAGGCAGTTTGCGACCGCGCATATTGCGTGAACAGACCACATTGTTGCGCGACAAAAGAACACTTAGCTGCAATTGTGTGATATCAATAAAACGGCATTCAAGTATTGACAAGTACTCGTAAATATAAGTGCCTTTACTGAAAACCATACGTTCCATTTCAGTGCGACAAAAACTATTATTTAATTATTGCGAAATTTTGTACCGAGTGCGTGACATTTTCATAAATATAAATGTGCGTACGTCATTCGGGCATGAATGCATGATCAAAACCTGCACCGCTTAGTTCAATGGAATAATAATGATAATAATAATAATAATAATAATAATAATAATAATAATAATAATAATAATAATAATAATAATAACAACAACAACAACAACAACAATAACAATAACAACAACAACAACAAGATGAAGAAGAAGAAAAGGAAGAAGAAGAAGGAGAAGAAGAAAAGAAGAAGAAGAAGAAGAAGAATAATAAGAAGAAGAACAAGAAGAAGAAGAAGAAGAAGAAGAAGAAGAAAAAGAAGAAGAAGAAGAATATTCACGATCGTACAGCGTGCGTGCTCTAACCGTTTTTATTAATATGTTCACTTAAGAGTGATAATGTCGCGTTAAACATAATATTATCGGGAATGCGTTCTGGGTAATGAAACGAAATTAAAAATACCCCCGAAGGTATACCTGTTATGAAAGGCAAACTATACAAGATCCGGTTACATTGTGTTCAAAAATAATAAATATGGCTGAAAATAACATTCATGATAATATACCCGCTGCAGTGACGTCTGAAAAGTTCGGTCACGATTTCTTGTCACGTTATGTGCTAGTGTTAGCGTGTTAGTCGACTAGTGTAAGCGTGTGAGAGTGCTAGTGTTAGCGTGTAAGTCGACTAGTGTTAGCGTGTGAGAGTGCTAGTGTTAGCGTGTGAGAGTGCTTAGTTAGGTGATAGCATTGTCTGTGGTAATATATAGAAACGCCAAGCGAAAACTATGTTGTTATTACGTTTTCTTGTCACCTTGGTGTACCTGATGGTACTTTGTGAGTGTGAATATGAGAGTTGATTTCTTGCTCGAAGAAGAAGCAAAATATTGTTTAAAACACTTGTGCTTGGAATTCTCACCCAAAAAAACAGGAACATTATATTATATTTTGCAAAAAATGTTACAACAATATTATTATTTAGAATATAATTTAATGTAAGGTTATGTAATATTGTAAAAAAGTGAACAAAACATTTTCACGTAGACTGTATATGTACTGTATATATATTAATATTAATTTGTTGTTGACGACGTTAATTTTGAAAGGGTATCATTTATAACAACAATAATAATCTCTTTAGTTCATTTTTATGTGCCGGGTAACAAGCAGAGTTTAATCCAAAAATACTTTATTTTCAATAGCTTAATACTTCCTTTGTTCGGACGCTTCCGAGGTCAGTATTTATTATGGCGTGAAGGTCCGAAAATTCACAGCAAAAACAGACTGTATTCACAACTCTGCGTGACATTGTTCTGACCCCGGGATAGCTAAAATGGGCGTAAATAGAAACAATATTTGCTTATGAGTTTAATAATAGATTTTCATGAATTTACATAACACGGGTAAGAGTTTAGTCACCCGGTTACATGGGTACCAGGGTATGTTATGATTCAATATCGTCAACGAGGAGCGTCCTGTTTAATTCAGCGACGGAAAATACCGATTCTTAACGTTCGCGTGTTTCCGTAACCAGGGTAAAGCGTACGTAATGGTCATTTCATGTTGTGACAGGTCTCGGGGTATTATTGATAACGGCCATTTCAAATATTGACAAAGGAGATTACCAAAAGAATTCTAACAATTCTTGTTCTGTTAACCTGATCTACAATAAATGGACATTCCAAATATATTTGTGGTCTAGATAAGTGTTGACACAAGGTTGGGAGTGTTTATCTGGTCACTATTGACCATCGAGTGGCCAGTTGGTCACAAGGTTTGTGTACATATGGACTTAAACTCGAAGTTCAACCCAAATTCTGTCATATTTGACCGGGACTTTGCCCACTTTGACAACCAGATTCTCCTAATTAGCGATGGATAATTATTTTTTATAATAATGTTCTATTTAAACATTTAGAAAGATTTCAATGAAATTACACACAAATTATGTACAAAAGCTCACTCACGGTTTGTTAAACATCTGAATGAAAATAACTATACAATTTCTAATTAAAGATATAATATAATATGTATGTTTTTCTTCTCATGAGACTTACGTTAGAAGAAATTAGATCACAGATACAAATGGTACAACCATTAAGAATCATGTAAGTGAGCTAAAGGGAACCAAAGTAATGAAAACCACAAAAATGAAATATTATTTTAGATGCCATTTTTGGTAAATAGGAGTATATTTAAAACTAGTTTAAGATTATAGTTTTTAAAGTCCTAGCTGATCTACAAAAGTATTGAAGAGTTGAACATCGTATTGGTAAAAGCAATCGTATTACTTATGAGTCTCATCCGGAACAACAGTCGAAATGTGGGGTTAAACAACAACAACAACGACAACAACAACAACAACATTTATTTCAGAAATAATTACAATTAAGCTTCTACCCTGCAATAGTGAATACAAATATTCTTCTGGTTCAAAAAAAAAAAAACAATACGGGCAGACCAAAATGCCTTTGCTTATACTGTAGGAATATACAGTTAACGCAAAGACATTTTGGTCTGCGCCGTAGTGTGTGAAATAAAGCACAGTGCATTTTATTGATCAAGAATTAAAATGCATAGAGTTTGTTTGTGACCCATATTAACTTATATTAAATATTAATTGAAATACAGGATATATACAAGCAAGTGCATATTGTTATAAATATTTAAAAGTACATAATTATAACACGAGCTTACCTTTCCTTCGCATAGTATATAATTTTGTTCACGCATTTTTACATTTTAGTTTGGACTTTATCCATACATTATTTTTATATTTTTTTAAATCGTTTGTATCCAAAGATGAGCACACCTTTTGACGAAATAATTTGTTTTAACCCAAAACCTATATGATATCAATTAACACACGTTTGAATGAATTAAGATAGATTGCCTTGAAACAGTTTACTTCGAAACTTATCAATAAACAAAAAGGACGTAATTACCACGTTTTCATAGCCTATTTTGCATTTTAATAAGACATTTGATTTTTTCTTAGAAAAAAAACTGGATTTATTGCAACTCGCTTAATAAAACATAATGGCGTCGGAAATCAACACCCCTGCCTTCACAACCACCATCATCAGCATGATAATCAGCAGCAACACCATGGCCATCGTCATCGCCGTCGCTGTCGTCATCATCATCATCATTATCATCATCATTCATGTGCGCGCGAAAATCAATCCATTTTAATTAGAATATATTGTACCTAGTCGTTTTTACGCCCTTTATAAACATAAAACTGTTTCGCTTATACGATATAACAATGTCATCTTCATCGTCGTCATCATCACCATCACCATCATCATCAGCAGCATCAGGATCAGCATCATCATCATCATCGTCGTCGTCGTCGTCGTCGTCATCACCATCAACATCGCCATCGACATCATCATCAAAATATTCATCATTATCATATCATCGTCAATATATATAATCATTAAAATGTGTGGGAAAGTCAATCCATTTTCATTAGAAAGTCCTTACAACCAGCCGTATTTCAGGCTTAATAGACATAAAAAAGTATCCATTTTACAACATTACATTTTGATCACATGTTTTCTCCTCACCATACTAGCTACACGTGCAGCTCACAAAACAAATAAAACGTGCAGAATTCATCGCTATGACGTAGAGGGAAATTCTTGTTAATTAAAAGAAGGAACACCAAGTGTATCTTCTAATCAAATTATTCTTTCGATATAACGGCGGTTACGGTTCCACGCGTAATAGTAAGGCTTCTGATTGCATATAATTGTAAAATACGGCCGCAATGACGCTATTGTTGCGTGGAATCGAGGACTTACAGAATAATAAGGCGTTAGTTGGCACATGAAAATCTTTGTGGAAAAAGTATTGTTTGGTACGGTAAGTTCAATGTCGTTGCAGACGATTATTATTTTCATTTCCTGTCCCTCACAAATGTTGTCAGGCGTAAGTAGCAAAACACGATGTTGTCGTCACGTGCAAGAGACTCCTGGTGAGATGGGCTGACGGACCAACATTTGTAGTTTTACTGATAGACGCGCAGCGTTTATTTGAAGTTTACATCACTACACCTATTCTTACATCTGCTTATACTGTTAGAACCATTGAAAACGATTGTGTGAAATTATGCATCACCGCAAAGTGCATCTTATTTAACCCTTTGCATGCTGGGAAATTTGTCGTCTGCTAAAATGTCGTCTGCTGAATTTCTAAAATTAGCATTTTCTTCGATTTTTTTTTCAAAGAATACTATCAGAATAGCAAACAGTTTGGATCCTGATGAGACGCCACGTTCTGTGGCGTCTCATCTGGATCCAAACTGTTTGCAAAGGCCTTCAAAATCCGGTTCCAGCGCTCAAAGGGTTAACAAGTATTAAAACACAGAGAGTTTGTTTGTGACTCATATTAACTTATATTAATTGAAATACAGAATATAAACATGTAAGTGCATTTTTTTATATAAATATTTAAAAGTACACACTAATAACACACACACTAACCTTCATATGCATTATATATATTTGTTTCGCACAGTTTGAGAATTATTTTTTAGGTTAGACTTAATACATTAATTCTTTTTTTTTAATGGGCTCGATCCATAAATGAGCGCACCTTTCGACGAAATCGTTGATTTTAACCTAGAAATCTCAGACACTCATATGATATCAATAAGCAAACGTTTGAATGAATTAAGATATATTACATTATCGCATTTAAACAGTTTTCTTCGAAACTAATCAATAAACATAACAAAAAGGAAGTAACTACAACGTATGTATTACCTATTTTGCATTGTACAAAAAAAATTGATAAAAACATTCTTATCAAAAAACTGGATTAATTGCAACTCGCAAATCATCATGATCATCAAACCTGCCACCACCACCACCACCACCATCATTTTCAGCGGCAGCATCATCATCATCATCATCATCACCACCATTATTATTATCATTAGGAGGTGTGCGAAAGTCAAACCATTTTCATTGGAAGTCCTTATAATTAGCAGTAGATCACCCTTTATCGACATAGAAAAGTACCGGTATCTATTTTACAATATAACATTTAGATCACATGTTTTTCTCCTCACCATAATAGTTGCACGTGCAGTTCAAAAACAAATAAAACGTGGAGAATGCATCGCGATGACGTAGAAGCAATTTCTTATTAATTAAGGAGGAACATTCAGTCCTATCTTCTTATCGAATTTTCTTTCAAAATAACGACTGATTGCTTTTGGCTTCCAGTTGATATACACATAATTGTAAGATACGGAGGCTATGACGCTCTTGTTGCGTGGAATTGAAAATAATAAGACGTTGGTTGTCACGTGAAGAGAAAAGTCTTTGAGGAAAAAGCATTGCTAGGTTGGGTCGTCGGTATTCATTTGTTCAATGTTATTGCAGACGATTATTATTTTCATTAGCGGCTCGCGACGAATGTTGTCATGCGACTGTCTTACCGCAAGACGATGTAGTCGCGCACAAGAGACTTCTGTTAAAGGGACTGTTCACTAGATAAAGCGTCGCGCGACGCGAAACGATATTTTGGGAACCTACGAGGATCGCTTATATAGCTAAAAAATACATCCACATTTAACATGAGCGTCCGTGGTCGAGTGGTCTAAACAGGTAGCTTTTTACTCTAGGACTCCAGGAATCCGGGGGTCAGTGGTTCGAGCCCTGTTGAGGGTTACTTTTTTTCCTTTTTTAAAATTGTTTTCTTGTTTTTTTTACTGGAGATTTTTAGTTCAAATGTTTAAATTTATCAATATAAAGCATTTAAAGCATTTAATGACAAGCTTCAATACATGCCAAAATCTAGTGGACAGTCCCTTTAAGATGGGCTAACAGACAAACAGTTTTGTTATTTTACTGATACACGCGCAGCGTTTATTTGTATAATTTTGAATTTTACATCAAGGAACCGATTCCAAATTTCGAATTCTACAAGTATGTTTTGAATGTCAACAGATTATGCTAAGGAACCGACTTTAGTAGTATGTAACCTTTATCGTGCTTATTTGCTGAAGCATAGCCGCGCGGTCAAGGTTCTCAGATGCGAATTTTAACATTTTCGAACGACGAAAACAATGCAAAACATGCCCCAGCATTGTGTACCCTTCGAATGTCAAGATTTGTCACGTGCGGGCGGGGGGGGGGGTTATGACAACAATATACCACCACAATCTATCAAAGAAATTTAGAGCACGCGAAACAAACATGAGCTAAAAATACACGTGTACTTTATAGACAGTTCAAGCGCTCATACGATTATGTCATTTCACGAGTTCGGTATCTTAAAACAATAACAACATAATCAGTCCATGAAGCCACACGTTTTCTTCCTAAAAATAAAAAAGAGAGGTCTGTGTTATCAAAATCATGAGCACTTGACACTCCGAGAAGACGGATTCGGAACACTGCGGCAATAATGACGTCATCAAAGATGGGAACCGACAATGTGCAGACCGATCTTCGTGGATTCTTTATCAAACACCGGTTGCATGATAGTGGCTTCGATCGGTGTCACAACCCAGCGATAATGAAGTTTATTATGTTTATCTCGTACTCGATCATGCTTGTCGTAGCTCGCCTGATACGGAAGCGCCTCTCACAGATAATTAATAAACTTTTTTTGTCGGATCATTCAAGTGCGGCCACACCTAGATTGTTCAGCGCCCCGCCAACCTTTCCAGCGTAACATCGACTTCCTTAGCGTCTCTTTGATTCTTTCAGAGCTTTAAATGTGCTCCCTTGGTGACACAACCCTCTTACATGAAACATGGGTGTTACGAAACGTCTGCGCAATGCTCGGTTCTCATACCGCGTTCTAAGGGAGCTACCTTTGCGCGTACAGACGAAGAGGAACACGCGCGGACGACTTAAATATATATTTATCATATTCATGAAATTCATTGAACTACCGGTATTCTGTATCACAGTGATTCAAATTAATATTCCAGCAAGACCATTGCTACAAACGTACAGTAGTTGTATCAATATTGTTAATTAAAGCAGATAGTATGTCCATTAAAGGGACTGTAAACCACGAATTACGAAAAAAGAAAAGTTCTTAAATACCGTATTTTTTTACAATTATTAGTTTATATTGATTAAAATATCACGACTGGTATATAACATTACTTGAAAAAAAAGTTTTTTTTTTATTTTTACTTTATTTTTGTGTTTATTTATTTTACTGGGTATGCATACCAGGTACCAGTTAACTATAAACAACGCAAGCAGATTGATCATCATCGTCACGTGGTAAACCCAGGAATGCAAATTGTGCATGCGTAGTGAATTGTTTATGTTTTATATATAAAATGATCAATCTACTTGCGTTTTTTATAGTGTGTATATCGTTATTTAACCTATTTTCGCGATGTACTTTCGATTTCACATCGCGAAATTGTATAACCGAATATACTGAAAATATGAACTGTTTTGCAAGTAATGTAATATACCAGTCGTGATATTTTAATCAATATAAACTAATTATTGTAAAAAATACGGTATTTTAGAACTTGTCTTTTTTCGTCATTCGTGGTTTACAGTCCCTTTAAAGTCTCGTTATCATTATCATTTAATGTAATCAATCAACTGTAAGCTTACTCTGATTAGTTCTATTATTTGTAGTACATTTGTACCGAGAAAATATCAGAACAGTGGTCAATGAGACAGTCGATGTCCTCTTGTATAATATTTCAGCATGCAGGAAAACAACAAGGTTTTTGAACCCAATGTCCATTTCAAGGCGTCCATTCTCGTGTCACAACAAGAGACATGTGTTATTAATAGAACCAATGACGTCAACAAAACATGTGCTGGAAAACAGCTATAGAAAATTCGTTTGGTGCAAACAAAGGTCGTTTACTACACGATAAGCAGAATCTTTTATTCTTGCCCACGAATTTAATTAGAAACTCCATGTAAATATTCATGTTTACACGTAAATACATAGACTATCGTTATTTAATCATGATACATTTGATAATGATAACGTCTGTAATATGGAACAATCAACGAGAAATACGTAGGGACTGTGTGATAAAATGTATGTTCGCATTTCATATGAAAAACAAACCTTATTGTGGTTCATATTATAATTATGATTTATATGAACTACGTGTGTGTAATATAGTAAACGTAGTGCAATAACGGTTAACTAGTTATTTTGTAAAGCAGCAAATTGGATTGAATCAGTATATGGTTTTTATATTTTCCTCGCAAATTTTAAGGAATAAGTTTTAATACACAATCTATAGCTGAAATGCCTTCGAATACATTCTACAAGGTGCAAGCAAAATGTATGAGCGGGATATCAAATTATTAAAGATGCGAAACCACATCTGAAAACGAAAGTGCACAAAAAATCCCGAAGTGTAACTTAAACTAATACAAGCATTCGTATTCATAGTAAATAATTTCCTGTGATGAATAATTCGTTTATTTGTGTGTCGTAATTCTATCTGGCGCTGCGTAAATCGCAATGTTTAATAACAGACTATTTCAATCTGAGGTTTTCCTCGTTATTATTTTTATTTAAAACCAAATGTCGCTGTTATTGCGGCGTGGGACTATTTGGTGATGTTTTATTATTCCTAGCTCATCCTTTAAAACTTTATAGCAGTCTAATAAATGGTATTTTTGGAATTGTCGAATTATCCATGTTCTTAGTTTGGAATTTTCATTTTGCGGTATTGACTTATTTAAATGATTTGTTATTATTATTTGCTATTATCAAAATCAAAACAGAACCCATGATCATCCATATAATATGCGCTATCTCGAAACCAAATGAATTTGCATAATGTTCACAAACAATGCATTTCAATAATAGATCGTCCGTTCGCTGTGTAATTAATTGTATAAGCAATAACCAATCTACTGACGGCAATAATTCCGACCTAGAACTTGAACTTCTTACGTACTGAAGATAGTGCACTTGATTAAGTTACGCTTCGAGCACATAATGTTCATTGACCGGAAGTGATACAAAGGCTGACGACGATTGCTGTTTGGTCACTCAGTCGTACTTCAGACCGATGAAGTAAAATCGGTCTCGAATTGGTGTCATTGAGATAAGCGGCTTAATTGTTTAAGTAAACGTAGGTTCAATCACATTGCAGCTTTTGGTGATAGTGGCCATTGTTAACAAGTTTTACAAAGGGATGTGATTGTACCCATCGGGTGGTACTAGACACGCGGATACACCGTACACTATCTAAAGTGACTTCTTCCATGTGCGCTTATATGCCATCGGTTATTAAGCCCAAAGATCTATACAATACAGATAACGCGCGAGGTTTCTAATCTGTGTATTATAGATCTTTGTTAAGCCACAGTTCGCAGTTGTTACAACATTGTCTTAAGATAACATGATAACCCACTGACCATTGCCCAAATGTATAATACCACGTTACATAACTATTTAACGTACTCCATGAAATCATGCCATAATAAAACAGCTGTCACAACTCTCTACGTGGCAATACGCGTTTCTTAAACCAATAATGATGGTGATTTGTGTAATCTTCTTCTTCTTCCCATTAAGTGCAGGGCTCCTCTGGAGCATCAACGCACTTTGACTATACAAGAATCTCGGGACCAGGTTAGAACCAGTACTTGGTGTCTGTGGGGGCTCCCACAGTGGTGATCGAACCCGTGACCACCCGATCGCTAGCGGACACCATATCCACTACGCCACGGCGATCTAATACCGACAAAAACACTTGTGTCATGAAGGAGACTTACACAATTGCTGAACAGGTCATTTACACAATCTTGTCAAAACGGGAAACTATTAAACGCCCAGTAAAGTTAACATTGTTGACAAAAAGATTCGAAGATTATGCTGATTCGAAGTTTTTTAGTGTAACTTCGGAATTAATCAATTTTTATTGATGACATTAATATATCGTTTGTTTATGACGTATTACTAAAATTATGTTAAATTATTAAATAAATGTTAAATTCACAACTTTTTTCGTTGATAAATATTTATTTAAGACAACAATGAAGATTGAGAACATTTATTTTGGCAATGCACCAAGATCATATTTATATGCCGTATTAAGATATTGTTTTATAATATTAAATAAACTTGAAGAACAGCAAAAAAAGAAATACTTCTTTTAAATTATCATTATAGCGGAATTTCTCAATTTTGATTCATGACATGAATAAATAATGTTTTAATGTCGTTTATGAAATTGTGTTTTAATAATAAATTAACTTAACATTAACAAAATTGTAGGTTGATTCATATTTATTTACAGCAACAATTAACTTTCCAATTGTGAATGCGCAAAACTGACCAGTATAGTTATTGAATAATTCTGTCCTACTTTAAAGTGTAGATCAACAATGACTTACATCTAGTCCGAACTATTGAGTAGTGTTTACATTGTTATCGCATGAACTTGGAAACGCCGGTCAATAGGTCAGCGGTTATAAATTCCGAATTCAAAACTTTATCGTAATGCTGCAAATAGTAAATACAGCGGCGCGTATCTGCAAGAAATGTCAATAGGTCGCACTGATAGAAGAGCCTTTACGGTCGCCCCATAACCTCTGAGTTGTTTGCTTAGAACCCGAAATAGTTCAGTGGACACTAGTTGAAGGTCAAGTTCATGTTCTGCGTGGTAAACTTGGAATTTAATGATGGTATTATATTGCCTGTAAACTCGGACCATTTCACCATAAAGGCAACGTCCGAAAATACGGCGAGTCCGCTATATTGGTCAATACAAGGATTTGTCGTGTTTGTTTTCTCGGTAAACCGGGTTCCATTCTTTGTTTGTTGCATTTGTTGATTTTAAAAACGGTTCGATTTCAACCATTGTGCGCTTTGCAAAATGGTATTCATAAAACGACAGGTGTATCCACAATGCTCTTTCATTTCCTCCTGCTCATGTAACAATCACACTTAGCTAAACAAAGACGGTCGATGTTTTAATAAAGCTCGCATCCAACCACCGGAAATTGTAGTTTACATAGAAAACAACGCCGTAGTTAGGAGTTCATACCAAATCACAGATGCTCAGACCAGACGTCAGATTGGTCAGATGTGTCGTCTGCTAATTGGTCAGATTTGTCGTCTGCCTTATTACGTTGCGTTGAAATATGTGTCGTGTTCTGAGAAAACTGGACAAAATGCATGTGCGTAAAGTGTCATACCAAATTAGCTAAATAGGCTAATCAGGGACGACACTTTCCGCTTTTATGACATTTTTCGTTTAAATGAAGTTTCTTCGAAGCAAATATCCAATTTAGGCGGTAGGTGTCGTCCCGGATTAGCCTGTACAGACTGCACATGCTAATCTGGGATGACACTTTACGCAGTAAGCATTTTGCCCAGTTTTCTCAGAACACGACACATATATTCAAGTCTTCAATCAACATCGCGTTTAGACTGGTTCATGCAACAGGTAACCTCACATTGCAGCGAAACCGATGGACCCATTTAATTACCCATTTATGCCTAGTGGACTCTCCCATTCTTCTAAATAGGATCAATTTATTTCCAAAATTAGGGATGTCTAGTATATTTATTTCTATATTTAGAATATTTCTTACAGAAATATGTCTTTAAGCAAAAAGCGCGGATCCTGATGAGACGCCGCATCATGCGGCGTCTCATCTGGGTCTACGCTGTTTGCCAAGGCCTTTTTTCTAGACGCTATGCATTAATGGGTTAAAGGTCGGTAAATCATGTTCAATTTAACTTGTTACATTTTTTTCTGTTCCTGTCACGAGAAAGCTCCCAATGGCAACATTGTATACAAGGAGCAATCTTAGATTAGTTAATGTAGGCAAGGCAATAACAAACTTAAAACAAAATCTAACAAATTATTCCGATCACATGTATAACCATACTTTTCTGTGGTCACGTGTACCTCCTCAGTACATTTCGTGCATCCAATATACTATAATTGCTATACTTTGTTCACACTTTTACCATATCGGTCTATGCGTTATCGGGTTGGGTGTGAAATCGTGTTGTCTGGTTGGGTGTGAACTTACCGTTCTACTGCTGATTTTAGAACACGCGTGGCAACGTGCTGAATGCTGGACACGGAGGAAGTGCGAACGTGCGGCGAAACCGGAAACCGGTCTGATGGCCATGCCAATTGTTTGTATGAGTTTCACACTCAGAAACAAAGTAAAAATGGCTTTATGCAAACAGCATAAAACCAGAACAACCTGCGAGTAACTCGCAGTCTGTTCAGGTTTTGTGCTGTTTGCTGCTCATTAATATCATCGTTTGCATATGAAGCCTTTTTAAGTTAAATCTATTAAGAAAGGTCTTTAATAGTTTGATTTTCTACAGAACTACAAACGAGTCAAATACTCAAAATGTTGCGTGTTCTGAGATAACTGGGCAAAATGCATGTGGCTAATCAGGGACGACACTTTCCGCCTAAACTGGATTTTCGCTAAGAAGATATCATGTAAACAAAAAATTCCATAAAAGCGGAAATTGTCGTCCCTGATTAGCCT
Source organism: Dreissena rostriformis (assembly GCA_007657795.1). Taxonomy (NCBI): domain Eukaryota; kingdom Metazoa; phylum Mollusca; class Bivalvia; order Myida; family Dreissenidae; genus Dreissena; species Dreissena rostriformis. The sequence goes on along the minus strand of VMBQ01000705.1, from coordinate 271,931 downwards.
GAGCGGACTGCACAGGCTAATCTGGGATGACAATTTACGCACAAACATTTTTCCCAGTTTTCTCAGAACACGACACAAATGAGAATCTGAGTGGTAAATGGTTTATGGAGATGAGTAAGACTTCATTCATCATGGCATCTGGGAGCCGGAACGACACGATTTACGCGTACACAAGTCCTAGTAAGAAAAATGTATGCGCTATACGTCATAAAAGAACGGCATGTCCATGTCCGTAATAATGCTTTCACTTATATTTAATATAACTTGCGTAGACAGAACACTTTATAAATAATGACTCTCCGGAAACATATTCAGTTAAAGAACTTCTTTTTAGTGAAAGTTTTAACTGTCAGCTTAAACTATTCGCTTCATGGCAATACATACAACAACATGCTGAACACAAATGATATAATTATAAAATCAAGAAAGTGTTCCGAAATGGTCTTTAATCGTCGAGCTTACAACGAACATTGTGTGATCCTACCTAGTTACTTTAATGGCCAACATGGTAATATTAATAAATTGCGTATCGAACAGAATAGCAATGGAATTTTCTCCACAAAAACTTTACCTTTTTGAGACACGCCATGCGACATGGGTTTTAAGCTTTATGTGACCAGCGTTGGTCCAGACCAGCCTGCACATCCTCGCAGTCTGGTCTGGAGCTACCCTGTCCGCTTATGAGACCACGTAAACATGTGTTGCTTTACAGCAGACAGCGTGAATCCTGGCGCTAAGCTGCCGTATATGTCATAAGAACCATTTTCGCATGATACGGCTCGTATAAGAGAGCAGAACGTTTATGGACATTGTTTCTTGACAAACACAGATGAACCACTTTCCAAAATAGTAAGTAACACAGCTGAACATTGGGATAAAAGCTACTTTATGCATGTATTTGTATGTAAGTGGCCTTGATTTTGGGACAAGTATCTTGAACTCGTCGGCGATTGGCCCACATTTCTCCCGCGTTAATTCGGACAGCGTCACTCAGCTATCAGACTGCCTAGCAAACGTCAAGAGAGCCCCTCAAAACTCGCTTTAATTGGCTGGCATGCGAGTCTAGGAACAATGACGAATGACAAAGCCGATTTTGGTAGGAATCAGTTCATAAATCCGCAATCATTGACTGTTTATGCACTACGCTAATATGCAGTAATTCGAAGATTTGCTGGACTTAGAGACCGGGGAATTTCGCGGCTTAATTCTGAAGCCCAGAATTCGATGAATGTTTATTGCACATGGTGATTTGATCCGTGAATTGTTCCTTACACATGCCATTCGATAATCGGAAATCCTTTTGTTGAAAGTGGCCATGTCTATGGTGTGAGGTGGTAGTGGTGATAGCGGTGGTCTGGGTTTGGGAAACTGGGTGTGGAGGTGGTGTTGGTGACGGCAGTAGAGGTGGCTTTTTGCGTAAACGATCGTAGTGCAACCTAATTTGTCAAAATTACACTAAAGTTGCATGTCTGCGCTTCGCGGAGTAAAAAAACACCTTATTATAAAATTTGTAGAAAAAATGAAACAGGGGGTGGCAATTATGACCCATCAAGAGTATAAATATCCATTTATTTAAACGATATTTTAATGGTTGTTTATTACTGCGTAATCCCGCGTGATTATCTGGCATGCTACTTTTTTTTTTATTCTACGCGCTCAGTGTGGTATAAGACTATTGTATCTTTTACCTCAATATGTTTCTTCTGCAAATACCATATTTCGTTAAGCAAATGCTATACATTTTACTTTTGATTTGTTATATATAATGTCACAAGTGGGCCTACTTTAAAATATTCAAGCTTGTTGTTTTCTTGAATAGTTGTTTGCAAACACAAAGATACCGGATATGGTTGACATCTATACAACCAACTGTCAATAATTGATAAAATTGATTGATCATACCTTTGATGATATAAGCGGTAAATTTCTTTCAAAAGTATGTATTAATTTGTATTTTATTATCAATCTTAATTACCCAAAAACCTCTATTGGTCATGTCATAAAAACATGTACTATGTCATAAAATACTTTATATTTATTGTCAAATTAGCATTCCTATAATGGTGCATATCTTTAATATCAGAATTATTAAGTAATTGAAACTTGCTAACTATATTCCCCAAGGGCATTTTGGCAAACTTATAAACTTCCTCGTTTCATTCCCACATTATCGGCCATATGGATTGTTGCTTAATCGACCGATACTAAAATTTGAAAATACAATCGATTATGAAATTAGTTAGATATCAGCAGACGATAAATCATAAAGGAATGTGGACCAAAGAAGAAGCGTTCAAGTATCGAATTTTATAACAGCTTTCTGCTATGTCATTGTAAATCTGCCAGCTATTTTTAGCAGCGTCGTGTTTTGGTGACACTCGTGATCTGCAGGGTTGACTTGGGAATTGTATTTCTGTCAAAAATATGATATTTGGAAGCACATCGCACGCTTTTCTACGCAATATATCAACAATTCGACACAGTTGGTCAAATATGTGGTTTACTGTTTAATTAACATCACGATATTTTCCCCTGTACTGTGACAAAAAGTGCCTATACACTCGAAAAAGAAAGTGTTGAATATGTAGCTCAAATTATAAATCCTGTTATTGACGATCTATCAACCAATAAAGATATACCGGTACGCCAAATACCGTCCATTGAAGTTAATAATTGCCACAAAAATAGCGGTGCAATAGAACCTGGGATATGTCTTACCAAAGATCTATCAATAAATTTATTTATAGATCTTTGGTCTAACGTAATGAGCCTTCTAAATAAAGATACTTTCAACGATTTCCAGTTTTGTAAAATGTTGCTTTCATTATTCAAGACCAAACATCAAAAGTTCGTATGCTCAGGATCATTTTACGATTACCTTGATCATCATTACCCCCAAAAAACAACATCACACAATGTACTTTTTTGACGGATATATTAAATGGCGTTTAAATATTTACAATACATGTTTTTATTTATTACGATATAATTAACTTCCGCAGGCCCCTTGGCGTTTCCGACTGCCTGTCACGGGGGTGTTACAGCTGGTGATAATACTCGTGAATACCTGATGATGGACATACAAAACACAAAGGTTTTTCTCCAAAAATAATATTCGCCTGCTTCCGTTTCCTACTTTACCCCTCGTAAAAAAAAACAACACCCGAAATGTGAAAGTTTAATAGAATATGATAATAAACTATCACAACATTATCAAAGTGTATGGTCTGTTGTAAAAATACAAATATTAATTACATTAAACTAGTTATAACAGTCTATTGTTATTTTTTGTTAAGAATCGATATTTTACTGACTGTATACATACAAAATTTCTGGAGAAAACTATTTGTTTGACAGCAACATAGCTTTTTTGACGTCTGAAGCAACAGGATCTGTCAATTTGATATAAAATCTAAAAGACATGAAATGCAATATGTTGCCGTCATGAACGCAATTTCTCCAGCAACCTTGAATGTAATTCCTAACTCCACCGGTGGGACGTCAAAAGTTCGCATTGCCTATTTTTTAAAGCGGCTGTTTACAGGTGATGGAAGATCTGACACAACATGTAATTATTTATGTATTTATTTGTTTGTACGCAAATTATCCCCATGGTACAGTACGAACTTCAGACGCACTAATCGCGCTTGACGGTCAATAGTTGCCTAAGTTGCAACATGTTTACTAACAAACGTTGCCGAACAATTAAAGACATTCAGAATTTACAACCTCTCGGAGATCGATGCCAACTGTTGTGCAATACCGCGCCTACCGGTCTATACAAATAACAACGCGATCCCCAATGCTGTTGCATCTGGCAGGTCGACACATTCTTGTTGTCGTGAAGACGCTGACAACATGCAGAGTGAGTGATGATTGTGCAACTCAAAGGCTTATGTGGAGAGGGTTGGGGTGGTATGGGTGGGGGTTTGGTTCCCGGAATATAGTATGAGTTCTGAGGAAAGCTTCTACATTGCAAGAGACGGTTTGAAAACTCGTAAAACCAATAAAAATGATGCAGGTGGAATATTCGAATTAAGGGTATCAATTCAGTTAACACAAATCCAGTTATGTCCTTTGTCGTTATTTATATATATTTATTTAATCTATGAAAGACGTGAAGTTTTGGACTGTGTTCGTAAGCGACGCAAGAAGATCACAGAGCAAATAAAAATTGTGCCTGTGTGTCCATAATCGATGTTATGACAATGTCTTGAATAACGAACAATTACTGTCCGTCACCACTGTTTGTGGTTATTTGGATTGTTGATAAAATCTGTTGATGATCTAACAATAACCAAATTAATCCGCAATACAATCCTGGTATAGTAAAGCTGAGGTCGATTTTGAGGTCGAAATAGCCAACAACAAAAGGCCCAACAGTGGACACATGTAGACGGGTGCGCTGATGAAAAGCAAATACGATTGTTGTTTTATTGGCGAGATTGTTTTCTATTTTAATTCGTAAGAAACCCATTATACAATATTAAACACAGAACAATCCGTTCTCTGAGGGTGTATTCGTGCATTTGCATTTAGGTAGTGTAAAGTAAGACAATGTTGCGCATTTATTAAAAGCGGATTTAGATCGGTCGAAGATGGTGTATGACCCCCCCCCCCAACCACCACCACCAACCCACCCCCGCTAACATTTGCGAAGGTTGTTTTTCCTTTTGGAAAAACTTCAGAAATGTGCAACTTTATGCTATGTTCTTTTAAAACAACAACAATTGTATTTCCTGACAGGACAAGCGTGAACCCGCTGTGCCATGAACGTTATGTTCGACGCATATCCCACAGGACAAGCGTGAACCCGCTGTGCCATGAGCGTTATCCTCGACGCATGCCCCTCTGCCATGATAGAAATTGTTATTCCTGTCGCGGTTATATAGACCAAATAAAAAAGTTGTTATAAGCACGCACGTTACATTATGATTATATCACATAGTAAGGGGAAAGTTGTGCAAAATTAGGTTCAGATTTAGGGTGTATATTATTGATAACCATATTTAATTTGTTTAAGTTTCATCGTAACAATTGTAGAACGTGTAATCATCCGAAAGAATGCAACCGTTGGTATACGTGGACCAATCGCGATGTGTTTGCATTCACGTAATTGTGTCTTGTTCTGAGAAAACTGTGCATACTGCTTGTGCGTAAATTGTCATCCCTGATTAGCCTGTGCAGTCCGCACAGGCTAATCAGGGACGACAATTTCCGCTTTTCTGGAATTTTTCGTTTAAATGATGTCTCTTGTTAGCGAAAATCCAGTTTAGGCGGAAAGTGTCGTCCCGGATAAGCCTGTACGGACTGCACAGGCTAATCTGGGATGACACTTAACGCACATGTATTATGCCCAGTTTTCTCAGAACAAGACACAATTTAGAGAATTTTCCATATTCGATTGGCGTTCAATGTTGCCGATGCATTAATTACCGCAAGAAATCTGGGTCAGCATGGAATATTAATTAAATAAGTAAAGGTTCGGCACCAAACATAAGGGTTGGTCGGCTTAGTGGAAGAACAGAACTTTTAATTTTAGCCTTTACCTATATGTACTCAACGACTTAAACATCTGCTTCACGTAATTAAGTCGTGTCGATTATCTATTTATTAAAAGCTATGCACGTCATTCGCCCACAAATATACATTATGTAAACATTCTTCTATTGAACAGAGCGCAACTATTTCAAATATAAACACTTTTTTGGGATCATCAACGTGTGTTTAATAGCGATTCAATATTTACTTTACAGTGACACCCACACTTACGCTATCAATTGATAGTTCGTCCCGGGGCGTGCAGCGGCGGAAACAGAGATTGACCGCGTGACTGAGCGTTCTGAATAAGACTCGTGGTGTCAAGTAATGCCGTGTCACGCTCATGAAATTAATTATTACCTGTTGATGCATTTGCATACACGATGGTGTACCTATATTATTTACCACTTCTGAGTTGAAAAGATCCCTGTAAGTCATGCACTCTATAATATTATTAACCCTCATCACCTTTACGAACTTTACTGCTGCAGCTGTTGTAGTTTTGAACGCATAATAACGAGTATGGCTTACGTATTTCAACCTTTGCGGGACTGTGTGTGTTTACCTCACTCGGCTTACATAGTTTAATCATTGAGGGATTGAGTGTGTTTACTTATTCTAACCTTTGAGGGATTGGGTGTGTTTACCTCACTTTACTTACTTATTTTAACCTTTGAGGGATTGGGTGTGTTTACCTCACTTGGCTTAGATAGTTTAACCTTTGAGGGATTGGGTGTGTTTACTTATTCTAACCTTTGAGGGATTGGGTGTGTTTACCTCACTTGGCTTACTTATTTTAACCTTTGAGGGATTGGGTGTGTTTACCTCACTTGACATACTAATTTTGACCTTTGAGGGAGTGGGTATGTTTACCTCACTTGGCTTACTTATTTCAACCTTTGAGAGGTGGATGTGTTTACCTCACTTGACTTATTTATTTTAACCTTTGAGGGATTGGGTGTGTTTACCTCACTTGACATACTAATTTTGACCTTTGAGGGAGTGGGTATGTTTACCTCACTTGGCTTACTTATTTCAACCTTTGAGAGGTGGATGTGTTTACCTCACTTGACTTATTTATTTTAACCTTTGAGGGATTGGGTGTATTAACCTCACTTGACTGACTTATTTTAACCTTTTAGGGATTGGATGTGTTTACCTCACTTGGCTTACTTATTTTAACCTTTGTGGGATTGGATGTGTTTACCTCACTTGACTGACATATTTTAACCTTTGAGGGATTGAATGTGTTTACCTCACTTGGCTTACTTATTTTAACCTTAAAGGGATTGGGTGTGTTTACCTCACTTGGCTTACTAAGTTTAACCTTTGATGCATGGATGTGTTTACCTCACTTGGCTTGCATAGTTTAACCTTTGAGGGATTGGGTGTGTTTACCTCACTTGACTTACTTATTTCAACCTTTGAGGGATCGGGTGTGTTTGTGTTTACCTCACTTGGCTTATTTATTTTAACCTTTGAGGGATTGGGTGTGTTTACCTCACTTGGCTTACTTAGTTTAACCTTTAAGGGATCATCATTGAAAGTTGTAATTATGAATAAAGCGATCACGTCATGAATCGCGGTGGAGTCTTTAGAAATTACGTCGTATACATCAACAGTTACTGAATGAAATAGTTTATTACTTGAGCCTTTGGTCTTTTCACATGAAAGTTAATAATTCAGAAAATGAGTTCTGTTCAAGTGCAGCAAAGTCATAAATAAATGTTTATTTAGTGTAATAAGTTCGTCGATATTTATGGCCAAGTTCTAGGTTCACATTAATAAAGCATACTATATATAACTTTGGTCGCAGTCTGTCACCAAACGCGTAAACAGCAGTGTAGTGATGTTAAACATGTCGATCTATTTTGATACATATAAAACAAACATGTTAGTTTAATGTAAAGATATGAATTTGGATCTCATGTTTCTGCGAGTAATCGTTGGTTCCATTGTTTTGATATTGCTGTGTATTTACAAAGTTTGTCAAATTAGGTGAGATTCACATAAAATGTTACAAAAAGTGAAACCTAAACTAATTCGTTTCAGGGTCGTCATCAACAGCGCCTTGTTTTAATAATCATAATCATCATCGTTGTCGTCGTCGTCATCATCAGCGTCATCATGATTGCCATCGTTGTCGTCGCCATTGTCTTCATCGTTGTCATGTTCATCATGGCTACTAATATTGTTACCAGCACTAAATATTAAGTAGAGTAAAAACTGGTTGCAAACACTCGGGAACCATTAAACTCGGGAACCATTAAACACATAGGCGAATGCAATTAATACACACTCAATGCAGAACATAGTTGTTAAAGACAACGTTCCCAAAATGTATCCTCAATGATAGACAAGTTAGTAACGTTACCTACATGTACCGGTTATCGTGCTAACGCATCCATCATGATGTAAGCATGGTCAGTACGTGTCTGTTATGTGCGCGAAACGATATGGAAGATGGGTATCACTAAAGATAAGCCATTTCTCTAGTTCTGCGAGATCGATGATGGTTGCAGATGGTTTATGTTAGCATCTTCGAGGCAAGAATATTTATGTATGCTAATTTGATATACGACCGCCATAAATAGTTCATACCAGAGCATTGGTTGCGTTGAAGTAACTGGTGATTTTGGTGCATCAGTACTATCTATAAAAATAATCATAAATTATGCACGCGTAACTATGCAAGGTATAATTATATTGTCTTATTTTGCTTTTCTTATTATAGACAGATGTCTAAAGCATTTCAATTCAATAATCTAGACCTCATTAACCATAATAAAGGTATCCATATGTGTGCACACCGCAACAAGGTCAAACAATTGAGTTTGCATGAATATTCAATAATGAAATTTGTAATTATAATTGATGTTGTCGTTGTAATTGCTAGATTTTGTCCCACAAGCCATGACAAATGTGTGAATTGATAATTTTTGACACGATTGCGTTAAGCTCATTAATTAGTGCCAACTTTTGCATTGTCATACATCCTATGTATGATTTAATAAATAAAAAGTCTGACATATTCTTGCTCAACAACATCATTGCTATCAGCATTATTTTCTTCTTTCTCGTCGTTGTCATCATCATTACCTTTTTCATAGTCGTCGTTGTCGTCATCATCACCAGCAAAGTCCTCAATGCACCGCAATGGCAATGCCTACTGCGTATCGCTGTTTCATTACATGCAGCAATATAAATCTTCAATCACTGAGAGAAACCAAATATGTACAAATGCGTTTCTTTTATTAAACAAGACCAAATGAACCATGTCATGCGAAAATGGGTCTTATTCATTGTGCGGCCAGTGTATCTCCAGACCAGCCTGCGCATTCGAACGTTAGTAATACAAAAAAAAAACGAGCGAGACTTCATAGCGGAAAGACTGCGCGGATGCATGTGGCTTACGACCCATTTTCGCATGATGCGGGTTAAATATAGAAAAGGGAGTTACGGGTTGATTTTGTGTTATTTTACTTGTTATTACGTACAAAGTCAACCTTTGGATTATAAAACTAAATGCATACTCCAAACACATCGTTTCTAGCGCTGTTGTCTATAGTGAACTCGCGGGTGAGCTTTTGTCCGCCCTGTTAAATTTTACTGATGCGTTTATGTCTGGATGAACTTTTGTCTGGATATATCAGTTAACATTGCCTCAAGCTGATGCAGTAAAAACAAATACCAACGTAACCAAAACAACGTTTAATTAGTTTAGTTACAACGGCAAACTCCATAAAATTGTATAGAGGCTGGGCATTTACGTCAAAGACGGTTAGGTCGATTAACATGACAAAAATAATAGTTTTATGCATAAATAACAGGCCTGTCTCATAAGCGGTAGCAGCTGTTACCATACATGCCCGGACACCGACTGCCGCCGTACGCCCCCACAGCGTTGACTCGAGTTGCAGCCCCCCCCCCCGGCCCATCCCCACTCCCCTTCTGGACGGCGTGTGGCGTCGATAATATAATTATGCATTCTTATACATGAGTTTACAAACGTATACACCTTCACATCATGGTGCCAAATTAACACATTGCTACCAAATATCGTTATCGCCATCTGCCGTTGTAGATACGTGGCCATGCAGAGAGGTATCTGTTCGGTAACAGAATTATTGATTTTTTAATAAACATGAACCGTGACATTTATACATGGTTGTTATGGTTATGTGCAAATAACAGATGTTGACACGCCTACGCGAGTTTGTTTTCTATTGTTTTCCGATTACGTACCATGAATAAAGGTAAGATTTTAATAGGGCGCGAAAGAATAAGTTAGGTATACAGAGTTTAAATATTTTATCAACATCTAAATCAATTTTTCAAATCAACAGCCATACTATAATACTAAATACAAATTCATTTGTTTGTTGATGTATTATTTGAACGCATATAAAATATTTAAGTTTTTTTTTCAAGAAGAGATTAACAAGCTTATGATCAAAAAACTTAAAGTATACACATTTTACAAATATTTCAGTATTCGTGGTTGGTAAAAGAATTAATAAGCATATATGTATAAGTACCGGAATAATTGAAATACGAAGAATGCATAATCTTGAATTAAAATATAAATTCTAAATCCAAATCCGATCAAATACGCGAGTAAGCCGAGATTTGGAAGTTCAACAGGTTATATATTAAATTATATAAACCATCGAAAATAAAATGGATTTATTGAGTGTAAATAGTACTTTGTGTGTCCATTTACGAATGATGTGTACTCGATTTACTCGCACTGGTTAACATAAGGTTAATAATTCAGGTAGTAACCAAAATGCCTGAACAAAATGAAAACAAACGCTAGTGTGATCGTCACGTAATTTCATTCATCGAAAATCAAAACAATTCTTTGTGCAAAACTACTCAAACGTCTACAGGACGACTTTATGGCCGCTTAAATAAGTCATTAGTGCTAATCAGTAAAGAATGTTAGACAAGATGGCTTCCAAACAAACTTGTCATTTCCGGACGCCAAAACAACCCCGCGCGCCAACTGGTTATTTGTTACGTTGATAGGGATACCATTGATAAATACGAATACCAATCAATGCGCCCCTGTAACAGTTGATCGAATACTCGTGAAAATATAGATTTAAACCATGTCCAATCGGTATTATTTCTCGTGATAACTAATCTGTCTGTTGTTGCTATTGTTTCCATTCAGCTTATATCGGACATTTCGGCAGCGATAGTTACCATGTTAACACAGGTAACACAAACACCAGCATCAAATAAGATTGTGTCGACAATAATTATCTTATTTTGTTGATTAAGCGGTCGCCTGGTTTGTTAAAAGCCGATTGTGTCATAGTATTAGAGTGTTCTTCAAATCAAGCGTTTTTGACATTCTAAACATGGGCAGGTTTGAAAAAAAGAACAACCATAACATAGCGCGACAGATATGGATTAATTTTTCATTCAAAGGCATAGTATTTGACAAGTTTGTATTTTTACGAAATTCCGAGAATAAAACGTTCCACCTATACTGTATTGTTGATGCTATCAAACCTAGCACAACTCCAACTCAACAACTACCTCCATAGCACCATCGCCATTTACGACTATTACCGGAGAAACAATGCGACAAGAACAACGAAATGTTATTGCAGGCAAAGATGCTTCAACAATTTGAAAAATATCTGAAAGAGGTGCAAAGAAAACATTTTCAGACCCTGGCGTTGTTATGTTAAACGGTGTCCTTACATAATCTCGCTCACGGCATCATACTATAGATAAACACGTCGAAGCATTCAAATAGAGCTCCAAAGTCGTGACATGAATACGGTTCAAGACATGTTTACATGGTGGGGTTGTACGGTTCTCTGCGATACAGGCGCTCCTGTCTCGGCCGACTTCCTGATAAGGCCCGCATTCATTCGCCCCGCTGAAACGAGTGTTTGAAAAGAAAGTGATGATAAATTACGAGTCACTTGGTGTGAGTTTGGGTGTATGTACGTAAATGTCTGACCCCGTTCCCGATATACCAAGCATGCGTGTCTATATTTGGGTATCTCGAGGGTTTGAAAATAGTCCAGCGCGTGTCTAGATATTGGCGCGAATAGAACAAGAAGGAGGGTCCTTAATGAATGGTTTATGCTTGTGGTGGTGGTGGTAATGATGACCACCACCGCCACGGAAAAAACATGATGATGATGCTTATGCTGCTCCTGATGATGATGATGGTTATAATGATGATGAGTATAATTATATAAAAGTGCTGCCTATGATGATGACAGCGGTCATGATTATGGAGGTACCGATGACGTTGTCAGTAGAAGTTATGTTTGTAATGGTCATAATGATGACGGTGGTAGAGAAAATTATGGTCGTATAGATATTCGATATTACGCAGCGATCAAAATAGTCATTGTAAAGAAGTCAATTGCTCCCTTGGTAATCGAATTGTCCGTGCTGTCCGATATATTGATGTCTAGTTGTTGTCTAATGACGGTCAGTTTATGACTATCGGTCATCGATCTATTTTTAGATTGCCCGGTATGACTCCTGAACGACCAATACATGACTCAATGGACAACAATTATGACCAACAACATAATATCTCAGCAAAATATTCGGTCCAACTGATACGAAAATGACTTCGTAACAAAAATCAACCTTTAATTTTAACACTAAAGTATTTTAGTAAAAAACTTTAAAACAAAAGGCTTACAATGTTCACTATAAATTTCTTGTTTATGTTTATTTGTCTCTGTAATTATGTGAACAATTATTCCTGTTGCTATCGATTTTCATTGGTTTAAGCACAAAGAAAAACAATCTAGATATTTAGTAAACGCGGTGTATCTTCTTATTGTTTGTTACTTTTACGTAATACAAATATTGACGACACTAAAATAGTCGTTACTTATACTTGTATGTATTTACACGCTTAAGTTAACAACAGGATAAGTTTCAGGTAATTACCAATATCCCTCACCAAAATGTAAACAAATGCGTCTCCACCAATAAAACGTAGTTTTGTAGTGTAGTGTGACGTCATGCAATTTCATTCATCGAATATCACATTCAATTCTCACGCTTCAGCCCGCGATTTATGGGAGTGTATTTATTAGCAGAGCGATCACGCGTCGAGCGAATGACACGACCTACGAATATGTAACCGCAAAATCAAGTCTGGACAGATATGTTTTAATAAAATTATTTCCAAACGAGTTCAAAAAAAAATACAAACTGTTCGATTCTTAAATAATCTGAACACCATTTTCATTATAGGTTTAAGTAAGTGTTTTGTTTAATGTTTTAAAGATCGTTATAGTTATGTTCGCTGTGTGATTATTTTGTGTATTTTTCTTTCCAAATTATGTTAAACAATTGTTCATTTACCAGCATAACAAATCACATATTATCTCCGATATATATTATTTGTTCAACAATGAAATATTTTTTTCTGTAACATAAATAAGACATCGTGTTGCTAAGTACGCGAGAACGTGTCGTGAACCTTTGGTCAACCGTATCAAATATTTTCTGACCGCTGGTTAACTGCGTAGATGCCGGCCAGGTAAGTACGCAATACAATCGCCGGTCAATCGGTCAGCGGTTGCGTAACTAAGCTTATCATAGCGCGTCGCTTTCTTCTTATGCACAAAGAGGCGTGGCTAGATAAAAGCGCAATCGTTCAAACTGGGCGCGCGATTTTTGAACTGGTTTCGATAAAAATATGGGAGTATTTAAGAATCATTTCATGTTTTGTATTGAAATTTAATCATTTATTCGTTGAAAAAATGAAACAAAATATGCTCTTACTGTATCGGGTATTGATTTTATTTGAGAGAAAAAGTGCTGTTTTATTGTAATATATAATATTTGGTCTCCCGTTTTTTTTTTAATATTTAAACCTTGTGCGTTTCATTGGTCTTTTCGGCATGTTTTTTTTGGGCGGTCATTTTCAATGATTTCACGGCACCATTCGTAAAATAAACGCTATCGAACAATGTCAGCGTTGTTATAAATATGGTTGCTAATAAGAAGTACGTCGTGTCTCCATAAAAATTACATTTGAGAAAATGCGAGTTAGAATTGTTAACTTTTTCATAACGCGGCAATTTCATACCACTTCAACGATGTTTTTCGTGCAATTTTGATGCACGTATTATCGAGTGTTTCGTGATCATTGATGGTATCCGTTGTGTGCTTTCCTTTGGAAATATCGCAAAACTCCATTGAAAAAAATCCCAGCATTTTTCAATTTCCAAAAGTTTCGTTCGTATCGACGCAAAATGCCAGGAACTTAGGTTATGGATATTTCGAACCAAGTAACATGTATAACAATAAGAATATTCAACACAACAAAAGTGTCATATTTTAATATTTTTAATCATTCAGGTTTTTTTTAACCTTTTTATCATATCTGTTCCATATAAAAATACTCGTATTTATATACATTCAAATTCAAGGCAATTTTCAACAACAATAATAAATTACCGGCTAAGCAATTTACAGCTAGCTTCAAATGCATGAACTGTTGTCAATAAAGCTTCCTAATTAATATAGTCCCAGTAAAAATTGCGATAACATGTTTTACACCAGAACCCACCCAATAAAAAGTTTTCCATTTTTGAACTTTTATGCACAATATATTCCAACAGTTCAAGCATCTGTCTTAATAAATATATGATTATATGTACAAATGATTAAAATGTGGTTATACAAATGTTACATGTTTTAATATTGCTTGGTATCCATCATTACTTAATTTTTAGATGGCTGTTTAATACGGTTAAAAATAATAAAAATTGGAAGTATGTTCTCAATTCGATGTTTATAAAAAATCTACTACTTCTACAAGACAATGATCTTTCATTTGTCAGTCAAGAATGTTCAAGAATTGGTAAAACACTGATAGAAAATAATTAAGACATAAAAAATGACTTGAATTGACAAAAAAATTGTCATGAGCAAAAATTCACGTTATACATTTGGCAGGGATTTCGGCTGAATAAATTAGAATGCAGATGATATTAAATAGCACCTTAAAGATAGGAAATGATTCAATACCTCCTATCCTGCATGGAATGACCGTCTGATGTTAAAACGAAGTGAACATTCATACAATTTGCATTGAAATGGCTCTTTGTGAGATGGTCATTAGATAAATGACAGGTCTCGGACAATAAAATACTAAAACAACACTAAACACTTCCACACATGAATGAAAATCCATACTGGCCAATTATAAAATTGGTCCACACTTGAGCTAATAAATAAATTAAGATTTACTCTTGCAACATTCATACATGAAACCAACCAAAAGTCTATGTTCAAATCTGGCAGTATCTGCTACGCAGACATAATAAATAAAACAAATACTCCATGAGCAAGTCTCTGCTTGGCAGAAAGGACTTGTACCCTCGCATTCACAAGTGTCCATGAAATTTCCTGTAGATGGGACTCGAACTCGGCCCGAAATGCAGAATTGTTCCCTGAGTTTCGGCAGTAATATGCTGAATTGCACAATTTTAACTTTGGAATTACGTTCTGTTCCAATTAATCCATAATGTCTTGTTCATTCAATGGCCACACTATCTTGACTGCTCATTGATTGTCCATCGATGGAATCCGTTTCACTATCCAAAGAGTCTGTTTCACTGTTGTTGCGTGCGATTTTAATGTCTTTCTGACTAGAGGTTTGCATAAACATGGAATCGCACAACCAGGGGTGCTCCAGAATTTCCTCAACTGATGGACGGTCGGATGGACGAATGCTGAGGCATTTTCTGATGAGGTCTTGAACTTCTGCAAAGAGAAAAGGAGGAAAACATTATTAATACTGGACATCAATAAAAACAAATTCCCGCATTTTAAATATTTATGAAGACATTTTATACGTTTTACTTGTTTTTCGCCATCCATACCATAATTTGTTCTATTTTGAAATATTTTATTCTCTACATTTTATCAGACTTTTTCAGTTTTTTTCTTTAACTCACCAATGGAGACTTTGTGTTTGCAGCTGTTAAAATCCAGCTCTGCCTTGATGATTTGCTCATCCTGCTCGAAGGGAATGTCACCGCAGACCATGTCGAACAGCAGAATGCCCAGAGACCACACTGTGGCAGCCCGACCGTGGTATCGGTGGTACTGAATCCACTCTGGTGGGCTGTACACTCGAGTACCTGAAAAAATCAGAGAATATAACTTTATAAATTTTGAACTTTCATTGCTTGTTTTGTTTTTAAAATCATACTTCCTAGAGTTCTAATAAACATTTTAATTCACCACTTTTTAATTTTGATGTAAAAAGTGCATTTTCTTTAGTATATAAAAATTATTTTTTATATATTTTTAAAATTAATGTTTCACTAATAATTTGAAAAACCATAGGTACATTTTTTTTTCAATTTAGTCCAATTGCTTCACCGAAACTTACCATCAAAAGTAAGGTAGACTGTGTCTTTAAGGTAGGCTCCAGACCCGAAGTCAATGATTTTGAGTTCTCCTGTTTTCAGGTCAACAAGAATGTTTTCATCCTTAATGTCTCTGTGCACTACTCCACTCTTTTGAATGTTAATCACAGCATTGAGAATTTGTCTGAAGAAGTCCTTCGCAGTGTTTTCGTCCAATGCACCCTTTTCGGTGATCACGTCAAACAAGTCTTTCACACACTCTGGCTTTTCCATCACAATTATATATCCATTTCTGGTTTCGAACCACTCTAGCATTTTAATAACTCCTTGGATATGCGACACTTTCTTCAGAAGACAAATTTCCATTGGAACGTTGTATCCATTGAGCTGGCCCCATTCTGTTACCTTCTTCTTGATAACGTTCTTGATCGCAACCTGAATAAATAATAATTAATTTATTTGATAAAATTGCCTTCATATTAAAAAAAAATATTTTGAAAGAATATTTTTTTTACTATAGATATTTATGGAAAGAAATTCATGTTAAGAAAAATGGTAAAAGAATAATTATTAAATTCCGAAAATTTCCGCGCGAAAATATATCATTCATAAATTTAATTTTTCCTTACAGGCATATTATCCCTTCTTCGAATTCCACTGTACACTGTCCCAAAGCCACCGCTGCCCAACATCTGTCCAACATGGTAGTTTTTGGTGATGTAGTCACTCGGATCTTTATCTGAAAGAAGTAAAGAAAATTCAAAAGTTTTAAATTATTCACGCAATAATCGCGAAAATACATAATTTCGAACACTAGCACGTGTATTAAACTTACATTGTTTATCCCTTTCTTGATTATTGACGTTCGTAGAACTACAGTTAAAATATCCAATTTTTCCTTTAAACATTTTTCTGCCGTTTACTGTACTTATTTCGTACAGTTATTTGCAGTGAAGAGAAAATTTCTCAATCGCGTCCTGCTCTCTCGACTGACAGTTTTGTTATGAAGATTCAAAACATTGAGCGTGTACTATGATCGTTAAACAGTGTGTAGCCGATAACTAGGACTATTCTTACGCCAAACTTGGCGACTATCCAAGTTTAATAAATTACTCCTAATTTTGGAGATATGAAACAAAGATGCTCAAACCTAGATGGAAAATATAATTTAAAACTTTATAAATTAATATTACCTATAATTAATGTATTATAACGGTCCAGACATGGACTATTTTTCTGGACCGTCTGATGCGTGATTTGGCTTGGCAATGCGCCAGTTGAATCTACATTCGTTACATTCCTACGGTACTCTCAACCAATCAACTGGCTTCGCGCGTTTTATTTGGCTACCCCTCTGATTCATGAATATTCCCACCCAAAAGTAATGAAAACGTGTATTTACTCAATAAGGTTATTAAGTTTGAAACATTTTCATTAATTATGATTTATTTTAATACTTTGTTTATTCGATTATTATAGCTTCACATTAAATTTCACATGAAAATTTCCACGACTGTTTTTATAAAATCAAATGTAAAATGTAAAAATATTATTTGTTGTCTTAAGTTTATTATTATTGCGTTATATTCTTTGGACATTGTCTTGGGCTCAAAAGTAAGACCATCTTTACAATTAAATTTATAATGGATAAACAAAAACCAGCCATAACTAAATCTAAGTAACAAGGAAAATTTGGTAAAACAGACTTAGACACGTATTTCTTATTATCACGCACCTAGTCCAACTTGTTGACGCTCTCAAATATTAAGCTACTTTTTATATGGGTAATATTTGGAGCAGAATTTAGCCCGTATAAAAAGTATCTATATTCTTGGCAACGTCTTATAAATAAGACTATCACGCACCCAGAACATTCGTGTTTTGCAGACCACAAACAGCAACTAGATTTCGGACATTGCTGGACATAAACTAACACCGATTAATTACGTGTCAAACTATACAGGCGAATACTGGCTTTTTTCCAGTGGAAAAACAGCTTCAAAATAAACTACGACCTGTCTCCATCGAAGTATAAAAAGTACATAATTATCAACAATATATATGACAATGACTTTCACCCCAAGGGCTTAAAACATGTCAGCGTCCTGGCCGAATTCACTGACAGTATCACATATACTTCGGCTCTACTGGATCAGAGATCAATCATGTATGTAACTTCTTACGATATACCGCCGCGGTTTTATCAAGCAATTTGTTAGGTTTAGTAAAGGGAGACAAAGCGCACAGAAATGGGCTGTGTAAGCCCGATCGAGTTATCCGATGGTAAACTGTTCAAAATTAATAAGAACGAACATATGACTTCAGACTGATACGTTGAAATAGAGACCAATATTTTATTAACAAGCTATTATTTTATCTTTCTTAATAGCATGAATATATGAAAAGTAACAGAAATAAAACAAATTGTTCTCTTCATAAATTGTCTTTCTGAATAATTATGTTTTAGCGAAACCATAGGTCCCTATGAGCGAAACATATTAAGGTCAAAATATCTTTACTTATACTATCAATTCAAGTGTTTATTTTTTTGTTCCTTTTCATTTAAATGTTAAACGTATTTGTCTAAATATTCTTACATAGTCAGTACTTAAATCGAAATTCATATTAAACGAGACTTCGAACAGCTCTTAGAGAGTTACTGAGCTCTCGAATTACACGTACTTATTAAAGGGAAATAACTGTAACATAAACTAGATAACCTACACTACTCTACTACATAGTGAGCCCCCTTGAAAATGCGACCTCATACACATTACCAACCCATCATTTCAATTCTCAAATCTCTCGCCTTGCTTGTGGTAAATATCGTGTAAGATTACAATGACACAAAATAGCATACCGGTACTCTTCCAAAGAAATATTACAGAAATGTGTTCAACTTTGTAATGTGTATGCAATAAAAATACGAAAAAAACTTACGGGTAGCATACATCTGTCCATCACTCAACATCATAATCATCATCTCCATTTCTCCAAACTTCCTTCGTTACTTTCCAGACACAAAACCACAGTAACAAACACTCCAGCTTTATGTCCAAATAGCTAAACAAAATGAGCGCGCGAAATGCGAGATATTATTAGAGCACTTGTTGAACTAAATATATATTGCAATATTGTGTTTACACACTAGCAGTTCCAGTTTTGGGATGACAGTTCACGTTTTCCTCGCGCTTATATTGGACCCGCCAGTGTTTGGAACCCTAACGTGGTCAATGGTGTGGAAAGTATTTACCCAAAGTGTCAACAAAACTCTAACGACTTAATTACCGGTCCGTCTGATATACACAAGTGGTTAATTGCTTATGAGACAGGGTTGTTCCTCTACTGACAGACCAATCAAGCTCAGTTAATTCTGTTCAAGGTGTGAATAATTTCGCTCCTTTAATTGTATCAATTACCAATCTCGTCTAATCTGGACTCTGTTCCGTACAGACAGACACGTTGAGTGAAGAGTGTTTCGACTAAATTACAGTTGCTTCCGTTGTTTAAGTCAGCTAATGAATTGATGGTAAATTAGTTCTACAAATTTGTGTTGTAATTATTTTTGTCTCGCACCCTTAATTTGTAACGTTTAATTTGAGTATTTCTGTGTTTACCATGAACGCAATTCACAACAACAACAGGAAGAATAATTAACAACAATACATTCTTTCAAAGTCATTATTCAACCCGGAAGGATGGTACGTTACAGGTTTATATATTTATGTTTTAAACAAAAAATAAAACGTATTACTTTGCTGACACTGCGATATCCCTAGAGTGTGCAATTCCCAAACACATCTTAATATTCCTTTACGTGCCTTTTTGCTGAAATGTTCTGTTTCAATGCTCACTTTATTTGTTCACTTAGAACGAAATTTATGCAACTTTCCTCCCGTGTGGAATTTTTTCGGACGGCAATTGGTTATTTTTCCTCGATTGGAAAACATTTCTTACGGGGACTTTATAAAGAAGGGAAACAATTATCATTTATTGTAAAAAAAGGATCAATTGACTAGTTTAGAGTACAAGAGGGCATGCTTATCAATGTTAAACATATGGCTTTATGGATAATTCTGTTGTGTTGTTTTCAACGGATCAAAAAAAATGAATGCATTACCATATGTCTGTATATTTATCAGAGTTCAACCAAACCTTTTTCAAGTTGGTAGCGGTATTCACCTAAACAACATTTTACGATGTACAAAAAACCCACTACATCCGTTCGTTAATTAAACTACGGGCAATTAAATGGAGACGAAAAACGGCCCCTTCTTGTAAAATACAACAGATGGACGTGGGAGTAAAACACATTTACTTCAACGGGTTATTACTAATTCATATCGAACTTTTGTTTAAAGTAATGAGCAGAACATGTTTCAATACATTAAATATGCATTTGTCAATTCTTGTTTAGCGTGCGTATTTCGCTTATTTGAAGAAGCATTTATCAAACTGAGATATAAATCACTTGTAAGACGTTAAATGATGTTTTGTGTACTTTTACCTCTACAATGACTTGTACTTGTAAATGGGATTTTAAACGTGACATATGCTTTCTTTGGGACATGATTAAAATAGTTTGTTTTTGTTATTTATATTCCACATGTTAACTGAATCACTTTCTTTACACAAGTCTGTCTGTCCGTTAGTTCTGTATTTTCTATTACTGGATTTCTCGATTTCATACGAATCAATCTAATTTACGGTAAGACACAGCCATTTTAAGACGGGGAAACATTTATCTCTTCTTCTTTTTTACATCTGTGTATGATAATGTGAAAAAATCGAAATAGTGTTAGTGCATTTTAAATGGAGTCTATCCAGTTGTAATTATACATTTGACAAAGGAGCCGCGCTCTGGTAAAATCGGGCTTAATGCATTGCATAAACTATCGTCCTGGATTAGCCTGAGCCATTGGCACAGCCTTATCAGGGACGACTCTTTCCGCCAAGACGGGTTTTTCGTTAAGAAGTGATTTCATTTAAACAAAAAATCCACAAAAGCGAAAAGAGTCATCCCTGATAAGCCTGTGCCCACTGCACAGGCTAATCTGGGACGACACTTTCCGCACATGCATTAAGTCCTGTTTTCCCGGAGCGCGGCCCAAATATATAGCAGTTACAATATGTGGAGCGTCGTGAGAAAACCGGGCAAAATGCTTGTGCGTAAATTGTCATCCCAGATTTGCCTGTGCATTCCGCACAGGCTAATCAGGGACGACAATTTCCGCTTTTATGGTATTTATTGTTTAAATGATGTCTCTTCTCTTCACAAATCCAGTTTAGACTGAAAGTGTCGTCCCTGATTAGCCTGTGGGGACTGCACAGGCTTATCTGGGACGACACTTTACGCACAAGCATTTTTCCCGGTTTTCTCACAACGCTCCACATATATAGATTACAGAAGAAGGCTGTTATATGCGATCTTTCTTACGCAAATACACAAGAGTTTTCGAGATAAATTATATTTCTTGAAAATAAGTTATACCCCATCCCCATACTGCGTGTATGTATAATATGTCGCGCGGAAGATGCAATACGATGTACGAACACGTAGTTCTCATGTGTGTCGTGTTCTGAGAAAACTGGGCAAAATGCTTGTGCGTAAATTGTCATCCCAGATTAGCCTGTGCAGTCCGCACAGGCTAATCAGGGACGACAATTTCCGCTATCATGGAATTTTTCATTTAAATGATGTCTCTTCGTAGCGAAAATCCACTTTAGGCGGAAAGTGTCGTCCCTGATTAGCCTGTGCGGACTGCACAGGCTAATCTGGGATGACACTTTACGCTCAAGAATTTTGCCCAGTTTTCTCAGAACACGCCACATGTATGCAACATCACATCATTCGCATGTTCGTTCGCTCGTGTAAATGCGGCTGCATTTCATTAAACAAATATAGATAAGCATACATGCCGTATAACGATCCCTGAATAATTGTTATTAATCGAATACTTTGGTTTGATCTTCAAATCTAACAAAGAAAACTGTTCTTAACCGTGCTCGTACACACGACCACATACTTGTATAGACACACCAGCTTTTATTTGTATCCTCTATTCTACCAACATGCTTTTTATCATAATTGAATTTAAATATTCTTCGAGCATTGAGTTACATGACCTCGCCAACGATTCGCCAAAATTTTAATATAGGCTGATGGACAGACGCACGGACAATTAGAATAGCCCCTTTTTTGTCTGTTAGCGCGAATCGTTTCTTGTCTCGTGACATAGTCGTATCCCCATATCCCTTCTATCAAGTATTACCTGAAAGGGTTTCATATCGCCGATATGATCATTTAACGAAAAGAAAAGTAACACTAAAATTGACGATATTTTATATTTTTTTGTTTAATAATTTATCTCAGTATTTTTGTAAAGCGGATCATTGATTTGTCGTATCGTTGTTTTTCAAAATCGTGTTGTATAAACTTACTCCTACGAAACAAAGCAAGGCTCAGATACATCTAGCGCGTTGCTTTGAGATATCATATCGTGTAAATGTTCCACCATATCGTTCCGTCACATCAAATGTCTCTTCGCTATATCGTTTTGTTGCTCTTTTTGTACAGTATCTTTACATCGTCACGAAGAAGCCTATCTCGCGATAATATCATTTCTCCATCTTATCGTATCGTTTCTCCTTTGTATCGATTTTATTTTTCGTCGTATCATTGCGTTGCTTCGTCAAATCATATCGTTGCTACGTCGTAACGTATCGTCACTTCTTCATATTGATACGTTTCTCAGTAATACTGTGACGGTGGTTCGTCAAACAGTATCGTTTTCCCGTCATTTTGAATCGTTGCTCTTTCATTTCGGATAATGGCTCCGTTGTTCCGTATCGTTGCTTTAGTGTATGGTATATTTACTTCATCGTATCGTATCGATGCACCGTCATATGGTGTCGTTTGTCCTTATTATCGTATCGTTGCTTCGTCGTATCGTATCGTTGCTCCTTCATTTCGTTGCTTCGCAATATCATTATGTTGATCCGTCGTTTCGTTTCGTTGCTCCGTCTATCGTATTATTGCTCCGTTTTATCGTACATTTGCTTCGTCATATCGTATCGTTACTCCATCACATCGTGTCGCCACATCATTTTGTTGATCCGTCGTTTCGTTTCGTTGCTCCGTCTTTCGTATAATTGCTCAGTTTTATCGTACATTTTCTTCGTCATATCGTATCGTTGCTCCACCACATCGTGTCTTTGGGTCATAATGTATTCAGCAATTAAATCGCGTCGTTGTTTCGTTTTATCGTATCGTTGCTCGCTCACATCGTGTCGTTGTTTCGTTATCGTGTCGTTTATCTATGATATCGTATCGTTGCTCCGTCATATCAAATCGTTGCTCCATTATATCGTTTCCTTGCACTGTCGTATCGTATCATTCAAGTGTCACATCGACTCGTTTCTTGGTCATACCGTGTTGCTTCATAATCGAAGCAATAGTTGCGTACAAAGTTGCTCCGTCTTATTATATCGTTGCGTCGTCTTGACTATACTTCTTTTTTTTTCAAAACACCCCGCCATATAGTGTACCGCGGTTTACACGGACATACATGCGTGAAATATATGTTTAAAAGCCATGCGTTGATTAAATGTGTGTGTATTTCGAAGTTTATGAGGTCCTTCCGCGCCAGGGGCTGCATTATGTATGGACCCGGAATGTGTCCCAGAATTCCTACCTAATCAACTTGCAATTTCCAGCTATTTAGTTGTTACTTTAAGATTTTAAATGTTGGTGTGGCCTTGTATTGTGGGGGAGTCGGAGTACCCGGAGGAAACCCAACCTGTCCAGTATGGTGACCATCAACCAAACCCTTCCGGGAACGAGAATCGAACCCGGGTCGCCTAGATGAGAAGCACGCGAACTTACCACTGCGCTAAAACCGGACAGCAGCGTTGATTAACACAAAACTGTTTGTTTCCACCCAACTGCCCTTGCTTTTTCGTCCCGAACATTAACTTACATGCTGTATTCTAGACAGAGTTTTCGATCATGTTTGTTTTAATTACTAAATATTTTACGTATATAGAAATAATGTTGCATTGAGCATTTCATATTGTTTTATTTGAACATCTAAAATGAAAATAACTCGTGCAGCGTAAACAAGGCTTTACAGTGTGTGTGTTTTTCGGTCGGTGCCGTTATAGTTACCCATTCCCAATTGTAAAGGGTATTTTTTTTCCAAATGGGACCAAACAATTCACAATTTAAGTTTCCCAGAAAGCTCTATAAGTTGAACTTAAGTACATTTAACATTGCAAACACGTTTATTCTCAAATTTGAAGTACTTGTTAGCAAACAAAAACAAACAGAAACACTTATTTCCCAATTTTAGTCAAAACGACGCGATTTTTCCCAATCCTTAGGGACCCGGCCACATTCCCAAAATGGTGAAAAAGCACTGCTTTGTGACAAAAAGGTGTAGTCGATCCACAACGCATACACGTATTTGAACGTTTCGGAATAAATATGTCGAATTTTTTTTCGTACTTTAAATTTAATAATGTAAATTAATGTAGAAGCTTGTTCGTCGATGACATTTTCCGCGGGGCATTTCACGTATTCGTTTTAAGTTGTAAAACAATATATGATAATTAATGTTCATAATGTACCTTTAAGCGCATGCGCACCCGTGCATAAAAGTTACTTGGCTTTGGAATGAAGGAATGTCATTGACTGACGCAACTTTTTTCAAACGTAAGTATGAATCATTATTTAACCTTGTGAAATGTTAACTCATACATTTTATCATATTCGTTAATCTATTTTATATAAATAATTATAATTTATATTAAAAAAAAAAAACGAAATCAAACATAAATAGATTTAATAATAAATATAACTGTTTCGTGTTATTTGTCATTCAAAATATACATTCGGTACGACCCTTTCTAATACTATACTTTCTACACCTACCACATGCATTTCTACTTCTACCTGCTGCTACTACTTACTGTTGTTGTTGCTGCTGCTGAAATTATGATAGAGCTGCTGCAGTAATATTTTACACAAAATACAATTAAATAATGCTTACTATAAACCGGTAATAGTTGTTAATAGTAATATTTACCCTAATTGATAATAATCCAATTTGTGAACATAGTGTTTTTTTTAAATCCTTTTCTAGAATTTAATCCATGTTCTCTACCCAGACGTCTTATCAACGTTAATTTTTCCAGAAAAATGAGTAGAATTCAGCGAAACACATCATCTTACATCATCCGCCAATCACCCGATCGATTTGTTACTATTTTTAGCAAAGTGTCATAGGCGGGAAATCCGTGCTCCACGCGATGATGTCAGCCTTGTGGTTTGCACGGGTTAAAGGTACAGTATAAACCCAAACTCGAATATTTAAGGCTTGTCAATAAATTGAGTCGCGTTCTGTAAAAATTGACTGAATGCATGTGCCTAAAGAGTCGCCTGAGATTAGCCTGTGACATTTTTCACTCTTACGGATTTTTTTTTTAAAGAAAGGCCATTCTTAAAGACATTCCAGCCTATGCGGAAAGTGTAGTCCCTGATTAGCCTGTGCGGCCACGGGTTAAATCCGAGAATAAAAGTAAATTAAGTGAGGTACGCTTCAAATACATTAAAATCTGTTACAGTACGGAAATTAATGTATTCTTGGTACTGGTACTTGTGTATACTTATTCATAACGGTCAGTGCCTCGTTAATATTGGCGAGCTATACATTTAGCAAAATACAAGATTTTGTGACGGAAATATGGACAGAATCACGCCATTTAGTGCAGTTTTGATGCCTTTAGTACAATTTTAACAAATTGTATTTATAATGGAGGTACAACAAATCAATGAACCTTTTTCACAATCCCGATAACGAGTTCTGTAAGAGTTCCCTGACTTGATACAAACGAACCAAGAACGAGACTGACGATGTGGAAACTGTGACTGCCTATAGAGGCTATATAATGTTCAGTGAGATGAAAAGTTCAATAAAAGTAACACGGCTTCAGTGAGAAATTCTCGTTAGCTAAGTACTTTCTACGAATAGATGGCACGGACCATTTCGGAGTTAAATCACCGTCACCGACAAACGAAAACGTGAAAAGAAATATCCATATACTAGGTTCACATCCATTTACGTTACAACTAGCCAAAAAAGTTATATTTTGCACTCAATTTTTATATTACCAGTGCACTACCAGCCTTTATTCTACATCAGTTTTTAATTTTATAACACGTGTTATAATTATGAAAGTACGTAATAGTCTACATATAGCAGTAGTATCCCTTTAACTCAATTGTCTGACTGGGAATGCCTCACTTGCATATTTTCAAGTTTGTGGTTAGAATTGTTCATTGTTAGCTAAATATCATAATCGTAAATTGGTGTACTACTAGTATGCTATTGAAATATTGCATCATTAGGTTAATCTGTAACTACATAGGTAGTTCGCTATCTGAACGTATTGCGGTTAAGTACCATGGTTACAGACTATAAATAGTTATCTATTTATGTATCATCCTAAAAATATTCTCAATGTTAAATACAAACTTGTTTTTTTCAATCGTATTTCGTCAAAGTTTGCAATGACTATTGGAAACAATACTTATGTGTTAATAAATTCAGGCATAACGAAAACGATACAAATAAGCAAACCATAATAAAGGGGAAATTGTGTTGGTTTCCACTCAGACAAACTACCTTAAATTTTCCTGCCGATTGTCAGTTTTAAAACTTTTATTTTTCCATTCCATGTTGAGTTTTCGATCATTGGACGATTTCTTTCATTGAAGATCCGTATTTAAGTTCCCAATGTTTCTTTTAAAAAAATAACGATGAAAAATGTTCCACCGACCTACCTATCCTATTTGTTTGGTAGAAGTTTGTGGAAACAAGCACTTTTTTACGTAACTTTCAAAGATTTTTTTCTACGAAAATCATAACAAGCACGATCATAAAAACAACAACAGAAATACATAATCAAAATATATAATACAATAATTATAACATAAGCCACACTCGGGGGAGTTACATGGTTTACATAGACTTAAAATATCAAACTAACTTAAAGTAATGTTTGGTATGCAACACTGTAACGTTGTCCTCTTCGAATTCAAAATCATGCCTTTGCGGTCAGAACTGGCCACACCTCGTGGGCTAAAGGGCTTATACCATGTTGGTTCTCAGCTAACATTAGGCATTCAGACAAAAGCAGGTATATTTTCCGCTTAAGCTTAAGTAAGAGTCATTTAATTTCATATTAAAATCAAACTGGTAAAAAAATCCGTAATACTCACAAATGACAAGCTTCATTTATATGTTTGGAAACGGCACCATATCGTACGGGAAAATGGCAAATTATCGAACAGGTCCCTTTAAGTAACAACATCAGTTTAATCTCACCCACACACTACACCGTACTTATGAAGTCCGAAATATGTTTGTTTCATGGGAAGAGTCGTCCTGTGGTGTGGTGTTCGTGGCCCTTTGTAAATACCGGTATATAAGATACTTAGAGATTATTCAACGGATAAGAAGTGCTGAACGATCCTCCTATGTGCATCGGTCTGTCAAACTGTGCTTTATGCTAAAGGTAAAGTGTCGTTCCACATTAGCCTGTGTAATCTGGTTTCCGTTTATAAGAGACTTCCTTTAAACAAGAAATTCCATAAAAGCGGAAAGAGCAATATGGGCGCGAGAGCTTTCCCGTTGTATAAACGTTTTATTTCGAAATTCAAATACCCCCAGCAAACGATGTTTTCTTCGATTTATGTAATGTTTATATCAAATATATATTGGCGCATGTATGTCAAACAAAACAGAGCACGTGTCTTGATGCATATACGGTACAGCCTTTTCCGATCTACAGTCGAGTCGCATATAGTTGAAATTCCGAATTAGCGGAGCACGATAAGGATTGCGTTCTTCTTTTGCTGTTCCGCATGTAACTGCAGTTAAAAAAAATAAAATATGAAGAACTATTAGTGTGTTTATGTGATGGAAGTCAAGAATTAATAAATAATGTAACCTTTGTTATTACATTTTATTATATTGGGAGTTCAACTACCAAGAAAATAGAAGCAGTGTATAGTACTAGATCAGAATAAACAGTCTATAACTGATTTGGATGTGATAGTATTAGATTACCGCAAATATTTACAATGAGTACTTTGGTTCAAACAAGGTCTCATTCCCAAGAATGATGAATATGAGCCGCGCCCTGAGAAAACATGGAGTAAACATATGCAGTCTGTATAGGCTTACATGGACGCCACTTTGTCTTTTATGCTTTTTTGTTTAAAGCGGGACTGTACGATTTTTATATGGGTTAAATTTTAATATATTGATAAAATTATGTTACGATGACACAAAATAGGCAATAAAAATTATACATTGAACACGAATTTCATAAAATTCAGCAAAGACAAGTTAGCGCTGGTTAAAGCCGATGCCGACACTTTTACTCGTATTTGTTAGGAAATAAAATTGTGTCTTTGTGTCGTATAAACGAATCTGCACTAAAACTAAATTTAGATTCACATTGTACATGCATTATATATATATGCTGGCGAATTTGGCTGGAAGCCATTTTTAATTTCAGATTTAAATATCTGGCTTATTTCGCATTTTTCGACACATGTTCTTCTTAACTTGTATTTCAATTTATATTGAAATATATGTATACTAATTTTTAACACATTTTATAAAAATTCATAAATATTTGACAAAATCGTACAGTCCCGCTTTAAAGAAAGTCTCTTCTAAACGAAAATCCAGTGAAGGCGGAACGTGTCGTTAAGATGCCGAACTTAAATAAGTCAGAATTTGTTCTTATCTCTTCATGATAATGTAACTTCGCCGAGTATTAAAACTGCATTATAATGCATACAGTTCGGATGATTGAGTTGGTTCGTTGGTAAAAGCATTAATTAATACAAAATATTAACACAAATTTATACAATTAATACAAAATACATGTAACATTAAAACATGAATTACTGCCGTCCACACTACTCCACCATACTTATCTGCTCAGGATAACGATACGAAACCTTGGCGTGGTCATTTAACGATAAAAACTCATGATACTGAGTACACAAGGTCCATGGCGACGCTTGAATGCCACGGACCCGCAATAACAAGGGCGTCCCGGCGATTCAAACACTATTCGCACGAAGTCCGCCACAGTGAAAAGTCAGCATTCAAAGTTGCATTGGCAATCACGGAGAGCAGTCATGAAGGTCGCGATTTTCAGCCTTCTGGTTCTAGGACTGGCGTTTGCAGATATATCCCACAGAGGTTTGTTCATTAGTCTTTTGGATTGTAGTGTTTTTTTTAGTGTGGTTCGTGTTGTTTTTTTTCTTCAATTATTTTGTTTTGTTGATAGGATTTTCCATCCGAGTTTATTTTGCACAGTATAATGTAAGGAACTATGAACTAAATCATGTCCGTAGTTCAATGCTAAATAAGGTACACATATTCATGTTCACAGAAGATATCGCAAAAATGTATACGTTTGCGTATTCTTTTTCTTCAGGAAAGAATTAACTAAAAGTATTGGCACGTATAAGGCAGTCTTTGAATCGAATGCATTTAGTTGTGTTTTAAATACAGCTGTGCTAGTAAATATCAATATTTATTATTTAATGTATATTTTGCAAAAAAGTATATTTAACGGTATTCGTGTTTACTATTGCAGAAAAGAGACAAGCAGCGGACTGTCAAGGTAATTTTTTTCGATTGTTGAACTTAAATAAACCATGTTTTGCACACGAATCCAACTTAACTCCATATAAGCACCACATGCAAATACAATGTGTTATATATTTATCGTTTTTAATGGAACAATAAACAACGAGTTGAGGTACCGAAAGTAGACATTTTCATTGTTGAAATGTATTGTTATAACGCATGCTATAACGAATTTATCTTTATACAAAATTTACACTTCAGCCAATGAAAAGCTAGATGTTATTCAAATATTTCATATTGATTTGATTGTTGTTACCGATATTTTTATTTTAACTCCTAAAGAAATTGAGAAAGATTAGTCTGTACTTACATATTGGTTATCTAAAAAAGACAACTCTAGAATCATTACTTAAACAACACAGAGTTTCTTGGGAACTAAATGAAATAATTGTAAGAAAAGTGTACAGGAATATAAATATATGTTACTTGAAACAGAACCGGATTTACCTAATATCTGCACCACCGCCGGTGGTCGCGTCTACTTCCCCCATCCAACGAACTCCCGGAAGTTCCTCCAGTGCTCCGATGGCGGCCGAATGTTCGTAATCACGTGCCCCAGTGGTGAAATCTACAGTTCAGCGGCAACCGGCTGCGTACCTTTGAACGTAAGTTCCTTTTTAAGTATGTCTTTTTTGTTATGTGTTATTGCTTCCGATAAAACTTTCGAAGTAAGACCGTTGCAGTCCTTTTTTTGCGTCATGACATAATTATCATCGTTCTAGTCACGAGTAACAGGTAATGATCATCATCACAATCAACATCATAATTGCCACCCTCTTCATAATTATTTCTGCAATCAGAATAGTAGTGTATTTATGTCATCACTATAACAGTCATTTGAAGCTTGGTGAGATTTTAACATACCCTTCCAATATTTAAATGTCCAGCCTGTAACCCCTGCTCCCGCCACCAATCCGCCCGTTACGACGTCGTCCGTATTCAACCCGTGCACGATCGACAACCTCGTTGCCGGCAACATATTTTTCCCGTATCCCGGCGACAACCGGAAGTTCATTGAGTGCGACAAGCAGGGCAACCCCATGCAACTGACCTGCCCAACTAGACTGGTGTTCAGTCCCGACCGGAAAGCTTGCGTCCTGGCTCCCACTGATATCCCCCTAACTGCCGCTACTGTAAACCCACTAAAACCTCTCTCAGGTACAGAACTATACATTTTGTAACCAATTTTTACAGCAAATGATGTTCAAATAAGGGTATGCTGCAGAAGATTTAAGGCGCTGCAGAAGATTTAAGGCTTAACTTGTAAATTTTCACCATAGTTAAGGAGGAATATTGTTTTCACTGCTTTCAATACAGTAATTGATTATGCATAGTTAATATTGAGGCTGCTGCATGGCAATGTTTATCTGTTTAACACTTTTTTAATAGTTTGCGCTCTACACTCGATTTGTAATAGACATTCTTTTGGCCAAATAATACGTGTTGTCCAGAAATTTTCAAAATACAGAGAAGAAAACGTATACTAGAATTTGAGATTTGTTTTTTTTTCTAGGAAATCCTTGCACGCAGTCGAACACGCAGTCGAACATTCAAAATGGCGAGATCTATTTTCCGCACCCTAACCCGAGCCAATACTTCCACTGCGACTACGCCGGGAACGCTTTCATCATGAACTGTCCGGGAAATCTCGTCTGGAACCAGAATATCAAGCAATGCGACACCGCCTTCTTCGGATAAATACAGAGTTAGAGTCACCTAGCGGCGCAGTCAGTTCCATCCCCATCGCCAACTCATATTGGTCAAAGAGCAAACTTTCAACATGTGCTTTTTGAGCCTTTAAAAAATGAAATTGCACTTTTCATACTCAATGTGTCAACAAAATATATACTAATTATAATTACTTAGTATAATACAAATAAATACAAACTAATTTTCAACAAACCATTTAGAAGACATTAGTTTACACGGTGTAGCAACTGAAATGTTTCAAGTATAGTGTCCATTTGTTATAAATATATGTTTGAAAACTTGTTGCAATTGTTTACTTCGTTATTTTTAGACTTAACATTGTAGGTTACTTGGTGAATGAGTCACTAACCGAGTCCGCACAGGCTATTCATTCATGACAATTATTTCATTTAACCCTTTGAGCGCTGGAACCGAATTTTGAAGGCCTTTGCAAACAGTTTGGATCCAGATGAGACGCCACAGAACGTGGCGTCTCATCAGGATCCAAACTGTTTGCTATTCTGATAGTGGTCTTTGAAAAAAAGTAAAGAAAATGATGATCTAAGAAATTCAGCAGACGACATTTTAGCAGACGACAAATATCCCAGCAAGCAAAGGGTTAATGTTGCCATTTGTGTACACCGGTTTTTGTCCTCGAATGCTTTCGCCTCAAAAAAGATTCCCTACTGGTAAAGGATCAATAGAAGAAGGAAAATACCACATACCTGTACATCAATCTGATATTTTACAGTACACATTTCCATGAAATGAAACAAACAATTTAATCTCGTCGAAAGTTTCTTCTTTGGATTTCATTATCTGCCTGGACCTGCACCATTTTCGAACTTAGCCCAGATATCATTAGAACAAATAGTTTTAATTGGAAATAAGTATGCAGAGTTATTATGTGGTACTGGTTTTACTAATTACAAAGAAATGTTGCACCCATTACAGGCCTCCCACATGTTGAATTTGTGCTCACAGGTATGTGAAAACTTTCATACCGACTGCACAGGCTTATCTGGAACGACACTTTACGCACATGCATTATACCCAGTTTTCTCAGAACGCGACTCAAATAAGGAACAAACTGACAACGAACGCACGATATATGTTGAGAATTTAATGTTTTATTGGACACCGCATTTACAAAGTGGCTCACTAGAAGCTTCAGAAAAATGTATGAATGGCTCGTAAAAACAGAAAACACAGAAGAAAAAGAGCAAAATGTACAACATGGAGGATGATCAATCTGCCGTAATCCTTATCTAGACTAGCTGGAATACATGTGACACAATAATGTTAACAGACATGTAGACTGCAGCAGGTTTCCAAATCAAGACAATCGTATTTTAAATTTATTTCAGATTTGATTGCAGATTTAATTTTAGCTCTTATCTCATTGACTTGTTTTTCATTAAGCCTTTCTTTAAAGCATGTCCATGGCAAAATTGTATCACTAGTAAAATGCAGCGTTTTCATAATAATTTAAAACTGGTAACCGTATTTGCATCAAAACATGTAGTTTCAAGTTGAGGAACGAAGCATCTGTGCTTTCTTTCTTTATTTATTATAGAATACACGGTATATAAGAAGAGCAAGTGAAAGTTTGGTTTGAAAAACAATATCTTATTTTTACNATTTCTGCATCTAAGCGAGGCATCGGCGGTCATTTGTTCTCAAATCTGACCACGTGATTCCCCACATTGAGATACATGTTTAAACCAAGATATGTGTTCATAGGGCACAGATGCCCCCTCATTCAACTTTTGTCTCAAAAACGCCACATACGTAACAAAACTCAGCCTTGATCTGAAAGTCATGCAGGTACACTCACCGACCAAAAATCAATGGACCGGCATGAAACTGAAACTGATCTGTAAGTCATGTAGATGGACTCACACACCAACAATCAGGTAAATATCTGCAGGCGTTTAGGAAAGTCTCGAAAATTGTTCTACAGAAAATGAAAAGTCCAAGGCCCGTAACTTCGTCAAAAATTTATATACCGGAATAAAACTTGATCTGTTGATCTTAAAGTCATGCAGGTCGACTAATGTGCAAAAAATCTGGTGAACATCTCAAAGCGTTTAGAAAAAAAACGGAATGCCGGACGGACGAAAAGGTCCGACTGCTATATGCCACCCTACCGGAGGCTTAATTAAAAAAAGAAATTAAATATCAATTACAGAGGAAAACATTAACAAACAAATATCTCCCTTAGCCTTCTACAGAAAATTGTTTAGTAAGCAAGAACTTCACATAAAGATAAGTATTTCTCATATACAAAATATGAGACCTTCAGACCAGGTCAATGATACACGTAAGATAAGTACTTAAGTCTAGTACAACCCATTGTATGTTAAGAACACTTACTATATTAAGAACATCCGAATGTTGGACAACGTTTTAGAACATTCTATAAACCAGATATGTTGGTCACGACCTGATATTTATTTATGATAAATCAGCTGGAAAAGTGGCATTGCACACGATTCTCAAGTGATATCGAATATAATATAGGTATAATATGGAAGTAAAGCCATACACCCTTCATACACAGGTTTTCATCAAAACAACAGTATGTCGTTTTGTTGGAATATTAAAAAGATGGTAAGACTATGCCACGTTCTAGTGGTGATTGCTCGTTATTCCGAGGCTTCTGTAAATGTACCTGTATCATTAAAAAGTCTGTCGCACATCAGGTCTGGTGTTGTGACTTTAATAAATTAACACGTTGCACAGTCCATCATACCCAAAAGCACAGTGACTTTTTTTTTAAAGATCTTACACTTTGTTGGATCTCTTTGTCTGTGATATTCTCACCGAGACATTCAGCATGTATCAACCACCGAAAATGCAAATAAATGCCCTCAATCATAACCATTTTGCACATTCGAGAGTTTAGAAATATGAAGTTTTATTTCGTATCGAAACGTGTATGAATTGCAGAACAATTTACATGTATTTGAACTTATATGAGACACGTGTGCGCACTTTTACATTTTATGAAGTATTAACGCAAGTAATTTATTAAAAAAAGTAGCATTTCTAAATCTATGAAAACTGTCCCTTTTTACATAAAACATGTGTGCTAGATATCTATTTAACAGGTCTTATTCATATTATTCGTTTTATAATTTCTTTATGCAAGCATGCGTGCTACTGCGCTCCTCACCACCTACCAATAGAAACTTATATTAATGGTTTGAAGTTCTTCAAAGGCACAGTTTTAACGATTTATAATGAACCAGATTTTAGACAGAAATTACTTCTTTTGTGCGACTATGAATTGTATACATATATTCGATATTCAGTATAAACGGATCTTGTCAGATCTTCATTTTCGTAGGTTAAATATATTAACTTAATCAGAATAAATAAATTGAATTATCTGAGATATTTAGAATTGCTAATGGAATAAATACTTTGTAAAATGTTTTCTTGTTCGAACGGCGCCCATAACTTTTATATTAAGTTGTGCTTAAGCAACGTGTACACAGTCTATGTGGTGCGTGACCGTTTGGGCATGTGGTGCGTGACAGTTCGGGCATGTGGTGCGTGACCGTTCGGGCAGTGGTGCGTGACCGTTCGGGCATGTGGTACGTGTACGGTCGAGCATGTGGTACGTGTACGGTCGAGCATGTGGTACGTGTACGGTCGGGAATGTGGAACGTGTACGGTCGGGTATGTGGTACGTGTACGGTCGAGCATGTGGTACGTGTACGGTCGGGTATGTGGTACGTGTACGGTCGGGCATGTGGTACGTGTACGGTCGGGCATGTGGTACGTGTACGGTCGGGCATGTGGTAAGTGTACAGTCGGGCATGTGGTAAGTGTACAGTCCGGCATGTGGTACGTGTACGGTTGGGCATGTGGTACGTGTACGGTCGGGTATATGATAAATACGAACGAGTACATGTTATGTGTAACGTAGATCATGATTGGGGCAAAGCAAGACAAAACATATACGAAAAATATTACACTTTTATTTATATTAAATACCGTGTTAAAATATCCACATGTGTATGTCCGCATAATCCATAAATAGTTATGCAATATGTAATGTAAAATATCAATGATTATGATGTACGTTATAAATGAAATAAAACTCGTAAAATGACATTTAAAATACGACAATGCTTGACAAAACGATAAAAAATTTAAAATCACTAAAAACCACTATCACATCAAATAAGAACATTATGCAGATTGATACTTCAATAAAGTTAAAAAAATATTGCAATCAATTGCATGAATAAAACCTGGGTTTGTCTCAACCATGAACATAAAAATAATTTACTTGAACCATTTCATCAAAGTATTCTTAAAATACTAAGTAGTTCTGTCCATCGCTATTGACACAGTTTCGTCACCTTTTGTATTGACAATGTTTTACGCTAAAGCAAGGCTGATTAAAACCATACCCTCACTTTATTGTAGAGACGTTTAGAAGCGGGATTCGAGATCACGGAAAATTCCGAGCGGTGACAGTTTCTTACCACAAAGCAATGGTTCTCTGTATGTGTACCTTTTATAAATTCACTAGTCAATGTTGCCTTTTGAAACTATGAACCTCGGTAATTCAGCGTCTATTTCCCAAGCAACGCCGTCAGAATGATGACTTCCGTTACTGAGTACGGGTCGCAGTTGGACGCCGGCCGTCGGTCCTCCAAATATCCGTAGCCGTCGGCCGCCACTTGGCGGGGAATACGGATGCTGGCGCCGCGGTTGGCGACACCGGCGGAGAAATCCTCTATGCTCGAGGTTTCGTGCAGGCCCGTGAGACGTCGTTTGTTGTCCTCTCCCTTTTTCGGGTCGTAGGCGGCGATGTGGCGCTTGTGGTGACCGCTCATGCGCTCAATGGCTTGCTCAATAAACCTGAAAATAACAGTACCATGTATTTAATATTGCACTTCTGTTTTACTAATATTCATTTTTTCACCCACTGTAATGGATAGGAGCTCGAGTGCCACTTTTCGTTATTAACAAATATGTTAAGGGAAAGAATTTTTGTATGCCGTTGAATGTTTACCACTATTTATAGACCTCTCTAAGAAGTTTCCCCAAAAAACAACTTTTTATAATGATACAAAAAAAAAATAGTGTATTGAGCGTTTATAAGGACGAGACATGTGTTAAGCAACCATTTAATAAATACATCTTAATTGCGCAAATATACGCATCGACTGTCCATACGCCCCTTCGATTTACGCAAAGAAATATTAATTTTGTGTTTTGATTACATTATAATGTAAGACGCACGTTTGAAGAACTAATCTTGTGTCTTAATTGTCGTAATTTAGATAAGACATAAACTGTTACTTCAATAAAAAATGCAATTTAGCGAATACACAAAAGCATTGATGTAATCACGCCTTGATGATTCATCTGATGCGGCTTGTTAAGTGCAAGCTTGCAACCAAAATACAGAAAGGAAATCGGTAATTAACAAGCATTAAGATGCGTTCGTTTTTTATTGAACTAAAGAAGTTTATGTAAGCGCCATAAAAGCGGTAATTGTTTTTCAGTGCAATGATTCATTTGTTGCTGTTCCATAAATACAGGACTTAAGGTGAGCCCGCACACTAAACGTATGCACTTATGCAACAACTCCATTACGAAAAACGTTTCATCCTGTTTTAACACGAATGTTTGGTAATGGCGCCACAAAAAATAGTTTTAATGTCATGAACATTTGTTATATAAATGCACTGATGTCTTATGATACCCCCCCCCCCCCAATCGTTGTAAGATGTTTGCACGACAGACGAGTGTTTCTCTTGAGTGCATAATGGGTCGATGTATACCGAGCATGGATCAGTCACGCGTGAAATACGTGATTCATAAAACCCCATAAAGTTATGAAACAAAACGAGTTTAATAAAAAAACACCATACGCTTATGAAAAAGGTTTACGCATTTTTACGTAACTTTTGACAAACACGAAGA
Organism: Dreissena rostriformis; assembly: GCA_007657795.1. Classification (NCBI taxonomy): domain Eukaryota; kingdom Metazoa; phylum Mollusca; class Bivalvia; order Myida; family Dreissenidae; genus Dreissena; species Dreissena rostriformis. The sequence continues at coordinate 234,631 of VMBQ01000705.1, read as the reverse complement.
CTGCTTTGATAACAAAAGTACGGATCATTCGACCCTGTATTGTCAAGATTTAATACCCCAATTATTAACAAGTAAGTGGTATTAAACAAGTCAGGTTCTTCCATGTATTAATACGTCAAGTCACATATAGCCTCCCAATCGATTCCTACGTAAAGGCCGTTCCTTAGCAAGCTGGTGTCTTATAAACTCAGCATCTCCTGTTATTTAGGGTAAGGAAGCGAACAATAAACCTTATGTCGCAGTAATTTAAAAGCAAATGTTGAGATATTAATACGATATTTAAACGTTATGTATTAACGTCATAACATTAATTTCATGCGTATGTTGCGCATTATTTCCCAGAGTTATGAAGATGAGGGGTGTCAAAACATTTTTCAAACTTCTTTGATTTAAATGACCTGTCAAAAAAGGTTTGAATAGGACTGACATTTATTTGTTTCAGCCACAAACAACATCAACACGCGCGAGTAAAATATTTTAGAAGATTAAAAAGTAAGCTTCTCTGTATTAAGAAAAAAAGGCCAACGTGAATTTTAAATGTTATATATTTTGATGAAAAGCAAAACAAAATGCATGGTCAGGACCTTGTTTAAAGAAAGAATCATACATTTAAACAACATTACACAAGGATACTTGGCGTTATAAACCGACCGGCAATTCAAACAAATGAATCTACATTGATAATTTGCAGATTTAAAATAGTATATGCATATGCAGTTCGTGGATTGACAAGTTTAAACCCAAACTGACTTAAGCACGTGGCTAGTAAGAGCACAACCGTGCTTTATAGACGATATTCGGAATCTCCGTAATAAATGTTATACATAGTCTTGCTGATCCAGAGCGGTAAGAGCAAAGGTGAATGACCGATTCATAACAAGTCAGCCGACTCAGTCGAAATACTTTATAACCTTGGTAGGTCACGTGTCTCTAGATAAACCCGATCAAAACGCAGGGCAAAAAGGTCATCAAGATAAAGCGCGTAGCTGTAGTGCCAAGTTTCAAACCCAGATATGCTAAGGTATCTTATTATTGTATAATTCTAAAATTATAAGTCTAAACAAGAGATGTGTTTGTCAGAAACACAATGCCCCCTACTGCGCCGCTTTGATTTTTTTTTTACCTTTGACCTTGGAGGATAACCTTGACCTTTCACCACTGAAAATGTGCAGCTCCAGGAGATACACATGCATGCCATATATCGAGTTGCTATGATCAATATTGCAAAAGTTATGACCATTTTTCGAAACCTAAACGCAAGTGTGACGTAATTTCAGAAGGACAGACAGTCGGACGAACAGACGGACAGTGCGATCACTATATGCCACCCTACCGGGGGAATTAAAAAGGAAATTAAACGGTTTATGTCAGTACTTAACACAGCAACATATTTCTTCTATAGATAATAACTATGTAACTGCACTTTTACACAACGTCGCACTTTTTTTATCAATCATTTACATTCAAACCCAGGTCAGGAGAAAAGGCCATCTTACTGTAATGTTCTAAATGTGGTTCACACTCAATCTTTGGTTATCTTGCATTGTCCTTGTGCGATAAACGATTTCTTGTTGAAGTTGTCGAAATCATTTGAGAGTTTACATATCCTTGAAAGTAAAGATGCTCATATCTTAACCCTTTGAGCGCTGGAACCGGATTTTGAAGGCCTTTGCAAACAGTTTGGATCCAGATGAGACGCCACAGAACGTGGCGTCTCATCAGGATCCAAACTGTTTGCTATTCTGATAGTATTCTTTGAAAAAAAATCGAAGAAAATGCTAATTTTAGAAATTTAGCAGACAACATTTTAGCAGACGACAAATTTCCCAGCATGCAAAGGGTTAATGTTAGAAAGGGACCTCGACTGTACGCATTATCGTAATGTATATTTATCGTCCCTCGAAATGCACCCTCAATCTTTCTCTTATTGATGTATAAATGACGGGGATGGCAATTTTTATATACCGTTTTCATAGGGGTATTATAACTATGCATCGGCTGTAAAAGAAATTATATTTCAATTGGTGTCCAATCAGCTGTCATTGCTATATGTTGGTACATTAAGCAATGCCTAATTTCAAGTGATTCTAAGATATGTATCGTCTGTCAAAGGAAAAAAGTTTAACCTACTTCATGCCACCTGGCTGTCGCATGGCGTCTGTACTGAAGTTAGTGTGTGCCCCAGCACCGTTCCAGTCCCCGGGCATTGGCTTGGGGTCCAAAGTGATGACGACCCCGAAGTCTTCCGCTACTCGTTCCAGCAGATATCGGGCCACCCAGAGATGGTCAGCCGCATCGATACCTTCGCAGGGTCCCACTTGGAATTCCCACTGTAAAAGCAAGCACAGTATTAACTTCGGTGCCATATTACTGACAAAACGATTGGCGTAATTATAAAATTAATGCCTCGAAACGACCATGTTCACGAACCTAGATGTTAAAAAAATGCCTAGACGGATTAAGACGGAGGCGTAAACGGCGAAGCCCCCAAATCTCCTTAACTTTTCTGATGTCCGACTTCTCAATCACTCTTAAAATTTATTGTGTGCCGTGTGCTGGATTTGTAAAATCAATTCACATTAGTTATTAGTTAACATACGTTTCAGTAGTAAGTTTTTTTTGCTGAAGGCTGTCTACAATACGTACATAATTAGCTGCATTTACGAGAATGCAAACTACGCACCTGAGCTGGCATGACCTCCGCGTTACATCCGGCGATCTTGACCCCCGCGTACAGACACGCCCTGTAGTGGGCCTCCACGATGTCTCGACCGTACACGCGGTTAGCACCCACACCACAGTAGTACGGACCTGCAAGGGACAATAGGGCAAGGGTTTAGCGCAAGATGAGATGGGTGTATAATTCGTAAATGCAGTAGAAGGGAACCGAGAGCACAGGTGGTGAAGAGACCGCACTGACAGAGGGTTTGTGAACGTCGTGCTTCAAACACGTTTCTTAAAACATAATGCCTAAAAGACAAGTTATACAAGGTATGGTTCGAAATGTTGACGTTTATTTGACGTTTCAGTCAAAAGTATCAGCAGTTCACTGTAAGAAGACATTTACACACAAGGATATCGATCTGATTGTAAATTAAAGATTGTTGTGTGAAACACATCAAGGGTTTGCTTACAGCTTTTATATACTGAACATGCATGATGAATCTTAGGAGTCATATGTCAAGCGAACAAACTTCAAAGGTGAATCTGTTTAATTGAGCGATGACAAATAGGCAAAATAACCTACATTACAGACGGTATGTTGTACATGATTCATGCCAAGTGAAAACTAAATTAAAAGGTTAACCACCAAGTGAACGATGACAAATGAAGCGGAGTAATTATTTTAAAGCGACTTTCAATAAACATCGATGAGGTAAAAAAAACACTATGAAAAACGCAACATCACTCAAGCAAACGACATTGTGAAGTTATAAGATGTGCACCGACCTAAACTAATGTCTTTTGGTTAAGTTATGCCCTATACACCGAAGTAGTGCATGTTGAATGTCGAGCACGTGTTCGATCTATACAACACATATTTCGGAAGAGGGTGAAGGACACATGTGCACGCATGAAAATGTAACTTTAAAAAAAACAAGCGTTGATTTAGTGGTTACGCGTTAATGCAAATATGCAACTAGTTTATCATAATATTGCCTGTTATCATTACAATCGCCGATTCGTGCTTTAAGCCTGAATTCTGTATTATACAGAATGGTAAGCCAAGCATATCATATTAATGCAGTGTTCAAACGAGTTTGGTTTTTTTAAATCGAGGGCCCATTGTGAAACGTTCAATTTAAGAGGTGAACTAGAAACAGAACACTTTGTTTACGCAGTCGCTGCGTGGATGTAGAGACCGTGAACCAAAAAAGGCCGCCAAGTTAGCACGGGAAGGTAAAACTTGAATATTAAAGGGACTGTCCACTAGATTTTGGCATGTATTGAAGGTTGTCATTAAATGCTTTAAATGCTTTATATTGATAAATTTAAACATTTGAACTAAAAATCTCCAGTAAAAAAACAAGAATACAATTTTAAAAAAGGAAAAAAAGTAACCCTCAACAGGGCTCGAACCACTGACCCTCGGATTCCTGGAGTCCTAGAGTAAAAAGCTACCTGTTTAGACCACTCGACTACCGACGCTCATGTTTAAGGCGGATGTATTTTTTAGCTATATAAGCAATCCTCGTAGGTTCCCAAAATATCGTTTCGCGTCGCGCGACGCTTTATCTAGTGGACAGTCCCTTTAAAGTAGCAAAAGCTAGTCGTATAAACTGGCATCTCTGATATTCCTCAAATCGACAAAAGTAAACTAAAAAAAAAGAAAAGCGTCCTGTTCTGTTGGTATTGATTAAAATCTTTTCAAATGGTATTTGTTGCCGAAAGATTATTTAGCTTATTTATTTACCGCAAAATCAAGACGATCAGACAAAAAACCGAATGTGACTTAATCTGAGATTGTTTCAAACAACAGCTCAAATACATGTATTAAAAAGTAACCCCCCCCCCCCCNCTTTGGCCATCCGAACGGGTGACCGTCGTGACCCAGGAGCGTGTACTCTTGCTCGATTCCAAACCATGGCTTTTCAGCCTTTGCTTCATCCATTGCCTTCTTGCATGCATGTCTATGGTTGGTTTCTGTAAAAAAAACAATGGTTGTGTTTGTGAAAAGAAAGAAAATATATGCATGTATTCGGGTTCTGTGAAAATAAACTCACAGGAACTTAAATAACTATATGTTTAAGAGAATATTCCCTGCAAGTTGAATTTTTCTTTGTGAAAATTTATGTTTGAAATGTATTTCGATTGTTTTATGTAAACTTTCATTGTTCTGTAAAGTTTTAATATAATGGAAAGTTAAGTACGGTAAACGTTAAACAAAACAATCAAAGGCCTTCCCAAATGGTAATATGCCCCAAACAAGCCCCTGTGTCATTGTGAACTATGTTCCCTTCCGCTGTCTTACCTGCAGGGGTGTTGTTGTATTTGAAGACCTCACAGAGGGCAAGTTTGTGCTGACCCCTTCTGAACGGGTCCCGGAAAAGGGCCACCGGATGTAGGTACATGTCTGAGTTCGAGCCTTCCGCTTGGTAGGTGCTGGACCCGTCGTAGTTCCAGATTGGGCATTCTAAATTTATAAACAGATGATAATAATAGTCACATATTTGTTATTGCATAAAGTTATAAGTACAGACTATCGTCACCCGATATACATATAGCTCACATGCTCATAGATAAAAATACGATACCCTCATTTTTTTAAGAACTGACAAGCATTACTCAAATAAAACAAGAAACCGTCGGAGACAGGTGATGCTCCCCAAAGTTTTTTTGTCACAATATTGCACTATATATTCAGATAAAAGGAAACGTCTTGAAGGGAATCACTTTGGACAAAATAATACGATGGATGGTTTAGCAACTTAAACATTTCAAAGGGCCATAACTCTCTAAATAAATCATCTAACCAGAACCCACTAATAACATGCGCATCTCCTCAAGGTAGTTAAGCTTCCCATAAAGCTTCATTGAAATCCAGTCAGTAGTTGGGGAGAAATAGCCCGGACAAGAATTGCACTATATGTACAGTTTATAGAAAATTTCAAAGGGCCATAACTCTGTGAAAAATCATCCGACCATAACCGGCTGATAATATGCACATTTCCTGTTGGTAGTGAAGCTTTCCATAAAGTTTCATTGAATTCCCGTAATAAGTTGCTGAGAAATAGCTCGGACAAGAATTGCACTATATGTACAATGGAAAATTTCAAAGGGCTATAACTCTGTGAAAAATCTTCCGACCAGAACCGGCTGATAATATGCACATCTCCTCTTGGTAGTGAAGCTTCCCATAAAGTTTCATTGAATTCCAGTCATTAGTTGCTGAGAAATAGCCCGGACAAAAATTGTGCACGGACGGACACACAGATGGA
>VMBQ01000705.1:189316-228682 GCA_007657795.1 Dreissena rostriformis | reverse complement strand
AATTTTCTAAGTATAAAAAGGGCACATAATTCTGTCAAAATGCCAGTCAGAGTTACATAACTTTGCCTGCACAGTCCCCTTACGATAGTTAGTAAGTGTTGCAAGTATGAAAGCAATGGCTTTGATACTTTAGGAAAAAAGTGGACCTAAACACAAAACTTAACCAAAATTTCAATTTTCTAAGTATAAAAAGGGCACATAATTCTGTCAAAATGCCAGTCAGAGTTACATAACTTTGCCTGCACAGTCCCCTTACGATAGTTAGTAAGTGTTGCAAGTATGAAAGCAATGGCTTTGATACTTTAGGAAAAAAGTGGACCTAAACACAAAACTTAACCAAATTTTCAATTTTCTAAGTATAAAAAGGGCACATAATTCCGTCAAAATGCCAGTCAGAGTTACCTTACTTTTCCTGCACAGTCCCCTTACGATAGTTAGTAAGTGTTGCAAGTATGAAAGCAATAGCTTTGATACTTTAGGAAAAAAGTGGACCTAAACACAAAACTTAACCAAAATTTTCAATTTTCTAAGTATAAAAAGGGCACATAATTCTGTCAAAATGCAAGCCAGAATTATCTAACTTTGCCTGCCCAGTCCCCTCATGATAGTAAGTAAGTGTACCAAGTTTTAATGCAATAGCATTGATACTTTATGAGAAAAGTGTACCTAAACGCAAAACTTAACCGGACGCCGACGCCGACGCCAACGCCGACGCCGACGCCAAGGTCATGACAATAGCTCATAATTTTTTTTCAAAAAATAGATGAGCTAAAAATCATCCGACCAGAACCCGCTGATAATATGCACATCTCCTCTTGGTAGTGAAGCTTCCCATAAAGTTTCATTGAATTCTGGTCATTAGTTGCTGAGAAATAGCCCGGACAAATTTCCGGACGGACACACACACACACGGAAGGACGAAGCGGCGATTATATGCTCCCCCTGATTACTATTATATATATGGGGAGCATAAAAACAAGCAACGGTATTAGCTTTTTTTATTTATACATTGAATGCTACACAATAGAATTGCGTATATTTTAAACAGAAAACTAAATTACAATCCAGCACAATTTTTCATCTTAAAAATGCCATCAACAAAACTGGGAGCAAGTGCGTACACACAGCTCCTATCCGAACCGAGCAGCGCCATATTCAACACAAAGAAAACAAACAATGGGGTTACATACCACTGTGATGCTTGGGCTCTGTATCGAGTGTTCTACACTTGGTGCGTAAACCCTGGCCCGTGCCGTCGATCCAGATATATTCGACCATCGTCTTCTCGCTCCCAACGTCCAGGCTTAGGTAGTTATTGAGGACGGCCTTGTCCATACGAGCGGGGTGTTCTAGGGCAGACATACTGAAACACAGACATCACGATGAGTATCGGGAAATTCTACTGAACAAAGTATTCTATCTATAATGTATGTGTATCTACGATGACATAAAACCATCGTTTCAATAGAGGAACGTCATCGGATGACACACTTCCGAGCTATGTAATGTAGTAGAAAACCACTTGTGTTTCGAAGTTTAAGAGGTCCTTAGAGCGCCTAATGCTGCATTATGTGATGAAGACCAGTGTGTCCCATAAATCCTACCTAATTGACTTACTCGACTCGCGTAGGTTCGGACTAATGAATTGTAGCAGCAATTTCCAAATAATTCCGTTTTTTGTGCATCATGTTAAATTTTGGGGTAGGCATGTGCTGTGGAAGGGAACCGGAGTTCCCGGAAGAAGCCCCCACCTGTCGGGTATGGCGACAACCACCAAGTTCTCATGCGCCGGGGTCGGGCATTTAATACTGTTCGCCTATGTGACAAGCGCGAGTACGAATCACTGCGCTTACTAGACAGCCAAGGAAAACCACTTTTATCTTATCTGCGTTTATATATTACAAGCAGATAAGTAGAAAATAAGATCGATTTTTATGACGCAACTTGCCTGTAACACTACCGCTGAACAAAATAGAGTTAAATGTTATTGTTGGACAAAGACTGATTCAAAACGTGCACTCTAATTGAACAACATGTTTAAGAGTTTACTGACGTGCGAATGTATTCCAACTTATGATTAACATAAGATATACAGTCAGTTGACCATTTTTTTAGGACTTCTTAATGAGCCTGTCTATAGACTATAGCGATAAATCCACCAAACTGTACATTTATAGCCTGCACGGTTATATCCCATAGAAAAGTCCAAGAAAACCAGTTTTGGCGACCACAAACCAACATGTTTTACCTACACATGGATGCATGTGACAGCGATTAAGCTGCCACATATTCATCGAAATCCTGCACATAATTGTGTACATGCATAAGATAACAAATCTCGTCTAACGTGTGTACTACTATACATGTACATCAATTGTATTAGCACGCCTCATAAACTATTTTATGTGATAAAAGGGGTCCATCCATATGCTGCAAATTGCCATTTTCTCTTTTCTTTCTGCATACAAAGCTATGAGTTACATTCAATATGTATGTGAGCACCGCGCGCGTGGTGCATATGCACCAACAATATCTTAAAATATTTAAAAACGAACTAGCTTATCAGTAGAACTAAGATAATCAGTTGCAGTAAACAAATTTAATATTTCATATAAACGAGAAATGGCTGGTTACTTTTTCCTCGATAAGAACATTTGACGCGCTAGCACTGACCAACGATCATATTATAACAGATACTCGATGTTAAGATGTATAACGATATCTGAAACTGCGAAACATTCGCTACCGAGTTCACATAGCGAGCACGCATTGCACTACTTCTCATTCCTTTGTTAACGTACTGGATCATAACCCGATCAGCTGATTTCTGTCAAGCGCGATGCGCGTGAGCAGTGTTTACCAGATGAAAGCTTTCCGATTGTGTTGATCATTAGAAGTGTAGTTTAAGTAAATAGTAAAACGTGACGCATTGGGAGGTGACCAACATTTCAGAAAACAAAAACAAGAACGTCAATTGAATTTACGAATAACGTTAATGTACACAAGTACATGGAAACTTCAGATAATGTCAATCTGAACTGAAAGCTCGCGCTTGTGTTGAATACGATTGAAAACTAGAACTGGGTCGAGTTCATTGACCTGCAGTTTTCGTAACATATACCATAGACTAGTTAAGAGATAAGGTTCGTCGGTCATTAAACTTCATATTTACACAAAGTGCCAAATTAATTTGTTATTATGGAGATTTAGTTATAAAATAATCTCATCACTCCATACATAATTACAGCGATTTTTTTTTTCCTATTAGGAAAAGTACCCGTACCGGTCAAATTGGGAAAAATTGAGTCGTGAAAACCTCAAAATTGGGAAAATTTGGTGTATTTGATTTATTGCTCCCAAATACTTTAAAATTGATAACTAGGTGTTTTCAAGTTGTCAATATTATATTTACCTAGGTTCAAGCCATAGAGCTGCATAGGGAAACTTAACTAAATGTTGCATTTTCCTTTTTTTTTTATTTTTTTTTTACCTTAAATTGGGATTTTTTTGGACAGCAATTGGGAAATTTGTAGTTTTTTCGTTATTGGGAAAGTTCCGTTTACCGATACTTTATAAAGAAGGACAAAAATCGCTGAATTATGTACAAAAGAACAAGAAATAGTATTCGCATCATGATCATAAACCTTTTTTTTTCACAAACACAACCCTACCTGTTCATTTAACTCCTTCCTTAAATAGACTATTATAGATTTCTCACCAGTCACAAAAGAAATTCCACAAAAGTATATATAAAGCCACTATCACTTCCGGGTATGTAAGCGTTATATTTAGGAATAGAATTCAAACTTTCTTAATGAGATTATATTGAACATGAGACCGCTGGAAGTCTAAGTGAATTGCATTGACACATTTATTGACAAAATAATTTAACCAAACAATTAAATGGAAACTAAATTATCAAGAAATGAAAATGTCACGAAGGTATATTTCAGTGTAATACTATACACCCATTCAGCTTATTGAAATAAAACAATGCGTGGGCATGTGCATGAACATATACATACATAACATAAGAAACCATTTGACGAAGTTAAATTTACGAAAGCTAAAAAAAACAAATAAAGGCATTAACTTACTTTTTGTTGTAAGTTGAACACGCGTATTAAACTTTGTGAATATTAAATTAAACCTTCCAATAGTATTAATCTAATGCCAGTTTTATAACCATATAGAGCATATAAACAGCATAGACACAGACAGAGTCAGTTACGATTTTTCACGATTACCAATAAACCCGGTGGCTTTTATACTCTAAGCCCCATGGCCTAGTGCACGCGTTGTTTGAGTGATATAGGGACGTGGTTTCATCATGGTATGTTCACTGCAGTGTCGAGGCCAGAGCAATTTCATGTGCGAATCGATCAATTCACAGCCGCATCTCGTGCGTTGTACGATGAAAGTAAACTTGTGTTTTTAAGCCTTTAGGTATAGATGATAATTATATTTATATCTTATGTTTACGTTAATGTTGTTTTCTCATGGTTTGGTTCGTGAACTCTTTGTGAACTGTTAACAATGACGTTAATGTATTTTGTTGTTTTATTGTAAACATTGGCTGTTATGTTTAGGCGTGAAACTGACTGAAAAACAAGTAAATTAACTGAACGCAATTTAAATAAAATGGGCCGCGCTCTGTGAAAAAAGGAGATTAATGCATGTGCGTAAAGTGTCGTCCCAGATTAGCCTGTGAAGACAGGCAGTCCGCAAAGGCTAATTAGGGACGACACTTTCAGCTTTTATTGTATTTTTTGTTTTAAATGAAGACTCTTGACGAAAATCCAGTTTAGGCCGAAAGTGTCGTCCCTGATTAGCCTGTGTGGACTGCACAGGCTAATCTGGGGAGACACTTAGCGCACGTGCAATATACCCCTTTTTCACAGAGCGAGGCTCGATTTCTTTCGCAGGCGTGTTGCGTACTAAATATCAGAAAACATTATAGCTACCACTGGTTTGGTGCATCTGTCCTAGAAAGACATACTATGGCAACCATTAAAATCTCACATGTGACCGGTCAACCGGTGAAGGATGAATGCCAGACGATAATTTACATAAATGTATCAATACAGAGGGTTGAATGATTGGAGTTGCGGACTAAAGTTATATTTTTAATAGAAAATATGAGTCGCGTTCTGAGAAAACTGGGCATAATGCGTGTGCGTAAAGTGTCCTCCCAGATAAGCCTGTGCAGTCCGTACAGGCTAGTCCGGGACGACACTTTCCGCCTTAACTGGATTTTCGCTAAGAAGAGACATCATCTAAACTAAAAATTCCATAAAAGCGGAAATTGCCGTCCCTGATTAGCCTGTGCGGACTGCACACGCTAATCTGGGATGACAATTTACGCACAAGCATTATGCCCAGTTTTCTCAGAACACGACAGATATTAGTCCACGGCTGTATAAATTATATAATCAATTGCCTTTGAATCCTTAAGACCGTCAACCCACCTTAGACAAACTGAAAATCTTCTCTATCTTTGTTTTGCGACTGGTAAATTACGCACAATGCGGCGACATTTAGAGGAAAAAACATGCATTCACTTCAAACATACTTTCTTGACCGCACGCACAACGGTGTAAACACGTTTGTCATAAGTGATAATACAGGTGCATTTTGAGAAAACTTAAACAATTGATTAATTAATCTTTTATTAACAAAACAATAAAATTCCTTGAATTGCTATCCCCAGCCACATGCATTTTGTTTATGGATGGGTGCAAATCGGACGGACTGAAGGACGGCCAACGCAAATTCTGTATCACTCAGCCTTTGGCGACGGATAATAACGAGATATGAGTAATGTTTATAAAGTTTTTGCGTACATTAACGCGAAAGTATTTAAATATCGTAAATATCGTGAATACGGATGTAAAATTAAACCCGCCTAACGGTGATTCATTTAACATATTTAAGTTAAGTCCACGGTTTTTGTTACAAATATGAGCATAAGATTTTGCAACGATGAGCAACTTTTCACCGTAATACTTGTTCTGCGAAAAAATAATATTGTTGATTATGTTCGGATTTAAACCCAATCAACATGTAACAAGTACACAAAAGAAAACGATCCTATGAATGCATAGACAATTTCTGTATAAAAGGACTGATTAGAAAAGGGCAATTGACCACGCGATTTAGATTCTTTTTCTCGAATTCAATACAGATAGTTAGGTAACAGAATTTCAGCAGCTTAGGTAATAGCAAATAACCTCAAATAAAATAACAGTCTATTGATTTATAGATAAAATTGATATAAATCACATTATCGTTAACGGAATCTGGATGAGTATGAAAGTTTGGTTATGATTTGTTGGGGTCCGTATCTTCTTAACAATGATGGTTGTTGCCCGACTTGTATCTTTTTTATCAATGTTCACAAGCCAGAATATAGCAGAATGTTGAAAGACGCGTTGGTACTTAATTTGTCTATTCATCGTCGTGAAATCGATACCCACTCTTGGTTTTTGCGATCGCTGTTTTCATCATCCTTATACAATTATAAGACTAGTGTTGTTTTCCGTTCATCAATAACACTTGTTTTTAAACTCATTTAAAGTATCATATTGCCGCCTTAAAAGAGCCTATTTACAACACGCGCGCGACAGTCACGTGCGATGGGAAGGTACAAACCTTGGTTGAGAACTGCGTGTCTTCACGCTCGGGCAATTCGTAATGAAGGCCTGTATATTTATTGAATGGGGGTATTTACTGTGCTTAGAGCGTTCGCAATCATTGAAGCGGGATTGGACGAAACAAACACTTCCGTGTTCAAGTTTTTCACCATAATCTCTAATTTAACATTTGCATGTTACCGGTATATTAAATTCAATGCAAACTGTTCAAACTGATATAACCACTTTTTTAAAGAGGGACACAGATATTTTTTTTTATTCTTCTTTAATCATACATGCAAGTGATCAGAACAGAATACAACGTATGAAACTTTGTTTGCATTTTACGTTATTGTGCAGTTTAATTGTATTTATTTTTTCTCATAAAAAATGATATATTCTCATGTTTGCGTACAAAAGATTTGCAAGATTTAACACACTTATTCGTCAAGGGAACAAGGGTTTGTGTATGCTAGTATATATTCTAATAGAACCAGTACCTGGGCGTCTAATGTGGGAGATCTAAAGAACGCTCTCACAGACGAGATCGATCCCCACTGTTGGAGCGTTCTTTAGATCTCCCACATAGACACCACCAAGTGCTGGTTCTAGTCCCAGCAAAACGGGACTCGAGAAAGAGCGTTTCGAAATAAGCCTTAGGCTTTCGATGTAATCGGGATAAAATAAATAGGTTGAAACTAGTATATATTCAACGAGATGTATATTTACATAACGACTTGCAGAATACAGAGAAGGAATACCTTATTAGATCCATGCCTACATTTTATGTAGATTTATTCTGTGAACATTTTACGGCTACATGAACTCCCAAGAACGTTCAGAAAATCAGAAATAGGAGTACTATCGACCCCCAAGTATATAACGCGTTTATGTGGAGCATTATACTATAACGGACATTGATCTCAGCTATGTGAATCTCTGACTAGATGTCCATACCCCAATTACGCATACTTGTTGACTTGGTACAATTGCTTATTTTTGGGTCAAGTGGTTATGACAAATAAACACGTGCGATGTGCAACGTGCCGTAGAGCAAAGTTTAAGGGCAATTTCGGTAAATGTATTAACCAGAATTTGGAAAGCACTCGGCCGAATTAGTAAGACAATTAATAATATATTATATATCTCAAATAGGAAATCCATTTTATGAATAGGAAGCAATATTTCGTTCGGCCGATTTTTTACAAAATGGAAAAATAGCCAAAATGGTGGTACCATTAAAATAAATCACGAACACATTTTGCGTTGTGTCGTTGAAGCTTGAAGTGAACCATGGAACAATAGCACGCGTTTCTTAAATGATCCCCGACTTCAATCACGCCGGGTATGCGGATACTTTGATAACGGATGGCATTTCGATAACAGAACAACAAAAGCCACGTGCGAAAAAAACATTATAAATGTTGAAACAATCAGAAAAATAATCTTACCAACTCAATTCAATATAAAAGTGTATGTTTGGGACACGGTATAGTACATCACATACCCTACACCTTACCTGTATTTTAAGACTAAATTACCTTTACTAAAAAAATCAGATCATGGGCAATTATACAATGTTAAACCGTGTACTTAACTCGTATATATCGGGGTATGACATATGGTGAATTTTGCAATACATTTCTTGATAATCTTTCATTAAACATAGATTGTTCAATAGGTATTAAACCGGCAGTTCGTACATCCGTAAGGTAATTATTGGGAAACCACCAGCGAAAATACCCGATATATTACTTACCGATATTGATTGAAACAAACCAGGAAGAGTTCATTGAACACATTTATTTCACAATATGTAATTGTATGGAAATAGGATCTATTCATTATAAATGGCAGGATTGGCAATGGTTAAGTCTTCTTTGTGTATGTATTTCTATATACATGTGTAAAGCCTATACTATGACAATCGGTTGGTCGCATTATAGAATTATGTCTGTTTTAATTGCGTTTACGTCGTGTGTTAACGAACAAGAAGCGGTCGGTTTTCATAGCTACGTTCCATTATTGAAGCCCATTTTCCGATAGGATAAAGGCTAATTTATGGACTTCTAGTAAATAATCAATTTCTTTAAGATTCCCATAGCATAAAGGCTAATCTATAGCCTTCTAGTAAAGTTCTGTTAGATTCTTTAAGATACTACAACTCATTAACGTCTATAGGCGCTCTTTAAAAGCGTACGTTACGCACTCTTGTTTAACCCATTTCTACCAGTTTGGAAAACAAAATGATAACGACCATGATTGTATTATCCCCACATTGTTATCTCTAAGTACTATATAACGTTTGCCTAATTCAACTACTGCCCAGTCATCAAAAAGTGCAACCGTTAAGGTCGTAAAGGGTGACGTATAGAAACAATTTAAGGACACATTAAATAAAACTTTTCAAATTTGATAACATTTTTTTTAAGTCATGTACACGTGTTTCTAACGGGTTAATCGAGTTACTTACTCGTAATTACAAGTATTGAGGGGTAAATGATTCTTACAGATTTGTACTTTCGAGTGATAGTTACGTTCTAGTGAAGTAAGTCGTAATGGATGCCGTATTCGTAATTATCAGCAAGTCAAACGAGGGAGTTAAGTCGTAATGACTTTAAAGCTTTAAATCGTATACAGTACACACGATTTATTCCGTTTCTATAATAAGAACAAAGTATTGTGTATACTCATCATTGTAAAGTACGATTGTGATATCGGCAAACTAGTATGTGCATATTAAATTAAGACCAATGTCGCCTGCTTGCGATAATAATGGACTAATGTGGTGTTACTACGCCTCGTATATCAAGTTATAATACGCTTCTGTCTAGCGAATTGTAAGGGCCAGTTAACGCTGGTTGGTCCCATTCCATCAATCAAGAATCACATATACGCCATTCAAAATAACAGTGCTACTAAAACATGGTCATTTTAACGCATGTGTATATTAGCAAAATGGTTATAATTGAATCCTTTGAATATACACGAAGTTAATAACATATATATGCATTTACTTACTTGCTTATTCTTGGTGTTTTTTTCTGTTGAAAAAATGAACTTGTTACGCGACTTCACAAAAGTCTCCTCTCTTGCTACTTTATAATGGTTCGTATTGAAATTCCAGGTATGAAATGCCCAGTGCCCTTGTGTAATGTGGCCGTGAAAGGTAGAATGCCACTTTTATCAGGTTTTTATACCTATGTCACCTATCACATGATACTCGGATAAAGCATGATATGCTGAACTCACGTGATACTCGGTAAAACCATGATATGATAGACTCACCAAAATTATTGAGCAATACATTGTCGAAAACTAAAATGATAACTGTGGATAGTTGACACAAAATTGAACGGGATTTATTTAAACCTATTGACCCAAACGAGAACAAGGACACTTTTTTGGCCACTATACCGTAATCATGCGGCATGGACCAGTTTTTTGTCAGTCACCACCGACTATAAGTTTTTTCATTTGCAATTTTCCGACTCCCAGCTATTGACCCTCTGAGGTACGAATTTTCTCAGGGCCCGTATTCACCAACCCATTCTTAAGACTACATGTATAGAATAGACTTAGAACCAAGTAAAGTTCGTCCAGTATATGAAGATATACAGGCTTCCACCGGTGATTATTTCATTTAGAAAATGTTCTACATGAAGATTGCTGTAAATAGAGCTTGATAATACAAAGTTTTGAGTCACAATTATTGCATTTCATGAATATTCCAATTTAAAGAATTTTCTTCATTCTTATACTTTAGTCTAAGAATTGTTTGGTGAATACGGCCCCAGATGTATCGGGGTTGAACGCAGCTCTGAAGCGTTTTCGATATTGACAAGTTTTCGGAACTGTCTACACGCATAGAGTGAACATTAGTACACATGCTCAAAACAAGCCATTGTTACACATTTGCCATGCTACCAACATGCCAAATTGCATAGATCTTAAATATCGAAGACCGTTAACGGTATGTCAAATAAACCAAAGTAAATACAAATTATAAGCGCTTCAATCTTGTTGCGTGTTTTGTCCTCGTTATGTAGTATGGCATACTATTTTGGTGCAGGGGTCGACAAATTTTGTTTCAGCAACTTGCCCTGCAGGGCGAGTAGCTAAGAATTTTCACTTGCCCTGCTGAAATATGTACTTGCCCTGCAATTTATTGAAAAAATGCAATAAATCAGTAACTAATATGTTTTATCGTGATTTTTTATCATCGTATTTGTTACGCTCTAAAAAATTGATGTGTCAACACTCGATTTTTCACATTTCTTACTTGAAAATGCAGGTGCAGGGATTTTTTTACCACGACACCGGTTGTTAGGACTAATTTTAGCGCAGTGTGAATAATAAACATCCGGTTAATTTCTTATCGCCAATTAAAAACGTTGTTTTGTTTAATAAAGATGTGTTAAAACTTTAAATTTTAATCTTTTCGGCCAGAAATGCAACTCGCCCTGCAGGACGAGCGCTGCCGGAATATTCACTCGTCCGGAGCTGATTTCCACTCGAAATTACGAGCGGGCGAGTGGATTTGTCGAACCCTGTGGTGTATATGTCTGGTCACGTTACAGTCGTTTATTATAAAACTGCAAGTGAAACGTGAAACTGCAAGTGAAACATGGCATGACATCAAAGGCTTGACTTTATACAGCTACCTTGAACAAGATCCCACCCGCCCGCCTAGTTGTTTCAGTGTTTTATTCATTATATTTGTCAAAAGAATGTTTTTACATTTGATGATTTAAGTGTTAATTAATTTCAGTTTTTATTTATACTATGTATTATTGGCCGCAATGTTAATTCTTATGTTCGAACTTTGAGCTTCGTTTCAGTATTTTCATCTTTTTTTTGCGAACAATCGTCGTCGATGGGGCCGCAGCCGTTTATGGACATCGTTTACCGTTTGTAGATGTTTCGTTGACATCTTGAAGCAGTCCCTAAGGACGCCCGATGGTAACTACTGGTGTCAATGAACAGTCTCTTCTTTACATTGTGCATGTCGAACATTATCTGCTAATAAACACCATACGAAAGGTTATGTGTTTGTTGTTTCTTGGTTTGGAAAAAGGATATTGATACGATAATAATTGTTTTACTCCCGATGCAATCGTGTACTCACGGTGTAATCGTGAGCAATTAACATTCTAAAACTCAAAACTTTGCTGTAATGATCAAAACACACATAACGCTCGGAATGTACGTTGCAACGGTTGCGTTAATTGATCACTAATGTAAGTTCAGGTGCAGAATATATTTTACGACGGCGACAATGTCTAGACTCTATGAGGTCATTCAATTGATGCACATACGTGAACGTCACAACACGCCCTGGTGTGTCGTAAGACAGTGTTGCAAACATTAATAACATGCAAAATATCTGTAGGTTCACCATTAATATGGGTCAAAGCGGTACTCACGCTGATGTCTGAGGTGTATGGGACTTACATACATCGCACACATGTATTGTCTACTTATCAGCGCTCAATGTTAAATGAATCTTAAGTTCGAAGTACTCTGCTGTTATGGAAATGAATAAGATGTGTCTTAAATTTGTTTATTAAAGCTACAATACATATGTAACGATAAATTCACGCATTTTGTTTTTGTATAACTTTAATTGTAAATAGTATTCATGTGCGAGAAAGCTTATGTTAACCAAGTTCCATCACTTAAAACCGCGTATATAACCATATGTTGGCCATACAATGATCCAGCAAATCTTCGTTTTTGGCCTTGGGCGAAGCCCCTAGGCCATAGTACTGATACCAATTCTGAGCCTAGCCGACTTGGCTGGCTGCCAAAATCAAATTTGGGAAACTCCGATTTACCACTTAATTCCTGCGCAATAAAAGTAGTTCTTCCCTAAATACAGAACATCGCTATATAACATGACAGTGCCATAAAACGTGTTAAAAAATATTATTAAAGCAAAATTGCTTAGCATTGGCTACGATATAGTTTGTATTGTTTACATATTCATGCGAGAATAGGGCCCGTTAGTCTCGTTTACTTTCACTTTCGTTTTTTAACTTCCGGGTACAACGGCTATATCGTTGAAATGGATTTTGCTTTGCGTTTGGTTGTGCGCACAAGACTCGGGGAAAAGGATCCTTTAGTTTCTTCAGGTCCCACATAAAGCAAAAGGAAAATAAGGAATCGGTTGATACATGCAGGTTTAGTGATTTAACTTACACAATAACATATCAGTTGGTTTACGGTTGACAAGTGTGAACGCTTTCGGATGTGATATTTTTTTGGATAGTGAACGCCAACTTTTTGCTTACATAATTTAAACCGTTAAATTTGTATAATTCGTATTAAGTTAGAAGAAGATATTTTAAATCAAATTCGGCGACGTTAATTTAGTTAAGTGATACAACCTGTATCCATATACACAGGTGTTGGGCGCGTGGCCAAGTCACTTTAACACTTTCAATATGTCATAAAACAACATTTTTTTATCAAAAACAATAAAATAAAAAAATAGCTGGGGTATTTCGATAGTTTTACTCTTTTAAAAATCGGCACTGAACATCGGTCTGATCGGTCTGCCGATCGCCGACCTAGCATTTCAACAAATTCGACAAGTGTTTTTTTTTGTAGTTTATGTTGGCAAGTAGCCGTTTGTGGTCATTTTTCGTCACGAGGCAACCTTTGCCAACAAAATGGTACATNCGTATTGAGCTATTTGCGTATTAGCATTGCAAGTTTTAACATCATTCTATAAACCTTTCTGTTCAGAAATGGTTGCGCCAAAATCGCACGTGTTCAATCACCATAATCTAACGACTTGTTGATGCATGTATCAGCTGTGGTTGTGTATTAATAAATTCATGTTTATCAATGTCCGAAATAGGTGTCAACTGTTCGGTTATCTTCACTGAGTTTATGACTATGACGTCATATGATAGGTGAAGGTTATCGCTAAGCGACTGTTAACACCAGGACTGTCGCGAAAGAACTACACTGTTCAAGGGTATAGACCGGTCATATGAGTAAAACATACGGGTACCAAAATACTCGTGCTGATTGTAAGGAACTCTTTCCATCTATGTTTGTGTGGGATAGTTTTTTCACTTTTGTCACTCACATGCGAACCACAGAACACATTTTTCGGTTGACAAATTGTTTAGGTATTTTTTGTTTTATGGAAGTCGTTATGTCGGTTATCAGTTTTCTCGCCTTTTTAGCACGTTGCAATTTGCTGACATTGACATTTACGGTTATGTCCAAGTATCACCTAAACAAGATAAAGAAATGCAATGTTTTAAGTGTTATGTAATGTTTGTATATTAGTATCGTTTGGGCTTTTGGATGACGGCGGTTTGGATTTACGCAGTAATATACAGGGGACATTAAACAGGCAACACACGGGTCCACACTGTGATATCAACTAGATTCAAGATTCAACTTCTGGAGTTATTTGTTTACTGTATTATGCTGACAATAACATACCTTGGAACAAAAGTTGTTATTTTTTGTGCGATTGGAACAATCTTGATAAATGAATGCATGTTTGAATCCCTTTAGCTTGGGGAAAATGCACTTGCCACATTTAAAGGGACTTTTTCACAAATTTATGCTTATTTTCAATTTTGTCAATATATGTCCTACTTATACAGATGCAAATATAGGAACAATGAAAGTTCAAGTAAGTCTATAGTAAACCGGAAAAAAGTATGAACATGATAACTAAAAAGCAGTCATAAGTTTACTCGTGTCCTATGATTAAATTACTAATACCTCAACCATTCGGCGAAACCGATACGTACAACTGTATTTGCCTTTTGAACCAAAAACATACATAATATACTGCACACTGTATTGTTATCCAAATATAAAATCTATCTTCCCCAGATTGGACATCTGCATACCTCGGGGAAAGGAAGGACTGTTCTGTTTCGTTTAATTTGGGAATCTGCGACATTAGGAATTCCTTTCAGTACAGATTGCGGTTTGCATCAAAGCGTTTGGCATTATGATCAAAGATGAATATAATGTCATCAAAACCTCGATGCGATCGAAAAGGTCACACAAAGAAAGTGAATGAGGTCATGGTACATTAAGTGTTTACACATCTCAATAATCATCAGGACAAAGATGATTCGCGAAACAAATATGGTCATACAAAGCGTTGTTAGTTCGAAAATCGATGACAAAGGTGTGGACACACTTGAATATAACGCGATTGTGTCATTGCTCTAGAGACTGGTATAAATGAAGGGACGCGTCAATGTGTTCCAATGAGTCAGCCGCCTCATGACAAGTGCTTCGAATGACTTATCAACAGTCACGAAGCGCATACTTATAATGTGAAGTGGTAGTCTATAATGTGTAACGACAATGAACTTTACATAAATCATACTATAATTATACAGGTCAACATATACAAAGCATTGGACTCGATTTTAGAATTATTACGTTTTGCTTCCCCATTTTATTGATAATGTATATTTGTCTCGTACTAAGCGTCTTTAATCCATAAAAATTATTCACTGCATTTCTTACACAAATAATAGTTTTGATTGAAACACACTATCATTAATTTTAGTTTTTAAATTATTTATTTTAGCTCGATTGCTTCGAAAGCCTTAGGCTTATTTAAAATGCTCTCCGTTTCCTGCGACTATTACCAGTATTTGGTGTCTTTGGGGGAGATCTGAAGAACGCTCCTACTGTGAGGATCGAATCCGTGACCTCCCGATCCCTAGGCGGACACCATACCCACTGCGCCGTGGGGTTGTGGATATGGTGTCCGCCTAGCGATCGGGAGGTCACGGGTTCTATATATATAGACATCGGTCTAAATGAATCCATACGTTTGCATTTGAACGTCTTGTTTGTCTTATTCGTTGCTATGACGTTGCTTTGAAAGATGAGCTTGCAATCAATTGCTATCGCATTACACGGTCTGTGTTAACTTATATTGTTTGGGGAATAAATCCAAATTTTACTATCCCTTTTAAAACTGAGAGGAAAGCTTTTTGAAATAAATCATACACACTGGAAAGTATGGAACACCTAATGTATAAAATAAAACTTGCGCTCTATTCTTTGATAGCCGAACTATTACAATTTACAGTATGCACTCGTTTTTGGACAGAGATAACAGACGCAAGGAATATCGGTTAAGGATGGTACTATGTATTAGATTTCTGCGTTTATCAGCAAATGTGTGCAGCGAGTTTATCATCCAGATATCAAAACTGATAGCAATTGCATGCACATGGCATTGACCAACAATTGGGGGCTAGTTGCCGATGTCGCCCCGTGAAAACAATAAAGACAAATACGGCAATTGAAACGTCATATTTAGTTTATTCTTAGATAACAACTGTAAATCTAGAATGACCTGATATGGCAACGATAATTATGATGTGTTTGTTTGTATAACCTTGCCATCAATTGCGATAAAGGGCCAGCCAGGTTTGACACACAGGAGACCTGTATTGATGGCCTTGTTTTCGGCCGATTCACAACCGTATCCACCGAATTCTGGATGCTTGACAGACAAAGTATTCGGTTCCAGACGATATAACTGATATAACAGGGTATGCCAGATCGAGCTCCGTGCGAGAACGTAAGACTCGAATATTTCACCCCCGCACCGTAGGCTAAGGCCCAAACAAAACCTGATAGTGTTACATGGATATATAGTGTGTGTACTATTCATGACATTGTATGATAACTTATTGCAACTGTAATTTATATATTGCATGCTAACGTGCAGTTGGCTAGTTTAAATCACCCAGTTTATTTCATATATACCCATGGACACCAATATTCATATACACTAGTTTGTGTATACTCTAGCCAAATTACCACAGCTGCACACTTCACTAGCTGTATTTTGTTCGATGCATGTCTACACATACTTCGATGTTTTTATGTATGGAAGCACATATGCCTTTGCACCACTAAGGGGTGCAACACATACTAGATGGATGTTTTGGAGAGGGAGAGGGGTTAAAGGGGTATCGTTGTTTAAGAGTGGATGGAGCAATGTTTCGAGTTGGGGAATCAAAAATTATGGGTAAAGGTCAGTTTACGGGTTTTATTTTATGATTTAAAATAATTATTTTGAAGGGATGCTGTCTTAAAAAAGGCTACTGATACTGAGAAAAAACGCACTGAATTACCCCAACTGCGGTTATTTCGGTATCATTCGTATACTTCTTATGTCGTATGTGGGAATTTGTTAACCTGAACGTAATACTGTGAAAACATTTATTTACGTCAGCACGGAATTTCGTCAATTAAAGAAAAATTACTATTTCGTCAGCACTTAAATTCGTCAATTTCTGATTTTGTGTAAAAAAATAAAAAATAAAAAATGCGTCAGTCAATATCCGATTTGTTTGTAATACATGCGGTCACGACAAATCGTGATGGAGAAAGGGGGAGGACCCTTGAGGATTACTTGCAGGAGGTGGGCCCTGTTTATATCACATGGCAATTAACTAGTTTTTTGTTATTTGGTGATAATAACTGGCCCGTATTACTTTATGCCATTAACAAGTTCATTGTAATGATAAGCGGGTTAGTGGGACCCTATAACTGTAGACATACCGCTTTTCTAGTGTGCATATATATATATATAATGGAGTGAAATCATATATTAAAATAACGGTGAATATTTCGAACTGTTGACCTGTCAATAGTTTGAACTGTTATCCGCTCGTGCAGACTAAAATTTGATCAGGCAATAAAACAATTATTTCATGGATGTTTGGTGAACAGTCAAAACTGTTGTCCCTCGGTATCAAGGCTGACATTTGGAACTGTTGCCCGAGACCGATAGGCCTCGGGCAACAGTTCCAAAGTCATCCCTGATACCTTGGGACAACAGTTTGGACCTCCTCGGTATCAGGGCTGACATTTGGAACTGTTGCCCGAGGCCGATAGGCCTCGGGCAACAGTTCCAAAGTCATCCCTGATACCTTAGGACAACAGTTTTGACTGTTCACCGCGCATCCATGAAATAACTGTATATCTGCTACGCCAAGAAATTGAACGCCAATTATAATACTAGTATTTTGCGACTGCGCCTATGCATATTGCGATAACAATCTGGAGCTGGACCCCAGAAAATACAGGTAAAACATGTTATTTTTATAATAATCATTGATCGTGGTAGCAGATTAGGCTTCTTTTGTGATACAAATAAATGTGTTAGAATAATTAATAAGAGTACTCTGGTTGACCAGTATGACATTTCTTCAAAACTTCAGACTGTTTCGTGGAATGCAGGCTACACAGGTCAAATCGCTTATATGTGTAATGTTAGTGTTTTGTTTAGTTGTATTTAAGATAAATAAATAAAGGTGGAAATAAGTATTAAAACCGGGTTGAATTATTTGATATGAAAGATATATATATACTCGTATATGCCAGCCAGTTTGACACATTGGATACCTGTATTGCCGGCCTTGTTTTCTATCGATACACAACCGTATTATGTGTGGTTGGCAGAAAGGTAATCGGTACCCCTCGATATAACTACATGCACGGTAGGCAACCGGATATGCCAGACCGAGCTCCGTGTGAGCTTCGAATATTGCACCTCCCGCGCCGTAGGCTAAGGCCCAAACAAAACCTGATAGTGCTACATCAATATATAGTGTTTGTACTATTATTACAATTGTATAATACATACTTGCAAATGTAAGGTAAACATTGCAGTTAAACGTTCAGGTTCTAGTTCACCCAGTTGATGAGTACACATGAAATCCATGTACAGTTACACTAGTTTGTGTGTACGTTGACTTACTCTGTGTATATATCTACAGGAGCAAACTTCACTTTGATTGTGTTTTGTGTGAAAATACCCACGCTTTTTAACCACTTACCGATGCGACCCATACTTGATGGGTGGTTGGGGGATGTGGTGAGGTAAATGGGTATCGTTGTTTGGATTTTTGAGGGTGGGTTTAGGAATGTTTCAAATTGGGGAATCAAACATTCTGGGTTAAGATCAGTCTCAGAGTAGTGGTTCAACTTCATGATTTAAAGAATTATTATGAAGGGATGCTACTGTTACTGAAGGAAAGCGCACTGAATGACCACAATTGCAGTTTACGTCAATTTCGGTTTCAAACGTATTCTGTTTATGTTGCATGCGGGCAAGTGCATACCTTAACGTGGGATGTGTCAAATGACCACAACAGCTTACGTCAGTGTCTTTGTAAACTATGTATGCTCAAAATCTCTCTTTATATGTATGTCGGTGCATTACTTTCAGTGATAGCTCCCTCGGTTATTATCTTTTACCTATACTTTTAAGGTTGTTATCACTAATCACTCCTTGAATTTCCATTTATGAGCTGATTCAAAATCAGTGACATAACCATGTCACACTTTAGAATTACAATAGCCTTTAAAAATATATTAATAGTTTTATGATGTGTTTAATTTTAAACAACACGCGTTTATAATTAAGTACAAATATGTCAGGATAAAAGGTGTTTCAAAAGAGTTAAACACGCTCAATTGTAATGTTTTAATGTAATGTTATTAATTTTAATATAATTAAGCCTGTATAAAGTACATTCGCTGATTTATTGTTTAACTTATCAGTAATCGGACAGCAGACTAAAATTAGTATAACGCAAACAAAAGTGTATAAGGCAATTGAAATAAAACAATAAATTCGGAACAACTCGATTTTGTTAACATGATCTCAATAACGGGGTAAGCTCCCTTATGACATCTTAAATATGTTTCAATTTCATTAACGGTATAATATCGATGAAATATTCAAGAAAATAATATGCTTTAAGAGTTTTACTATTTCATTTTCTAATTCATGCAAATACAGACAGTATGAACAGCGACATTTCATTCCTAGAACGTGCACATAGATCCGTTTTATCTACACGTTATGAACCATGTTCGAATTTTTATTAAGGAAAATGCATCCCTTTATGTGATATAATGTTATAAGCTTGATCACAAAAGTAACATATAGCTTTGTTAATATCGCGTATTAGCGGAATTTTGTATAATATGTGAAACAACATTAAGCTTTCAATGGGGGATGGAAGTGGCAAATAATGTGACCACTATATTACCACTAGTTTTTAAGGTTGATGTTTTATTAATTCAAAGGTAATCCTCTGCTTGAACGAATAGTAGCTGTTGCTCAATTCATAAGACTGTATTAAAATACACCAATTATAATACCAAATTGCCTGTACAACTTACACCAACATCAATCTGTATTTACAGTTTCAAACATTCATCATTCTCTAGAAAACGTGCATGTTTTTTACGTCCGGTTCTTCATCAGCACGTGGCGCTTATCTGCTTGTGTAAAATGATCCACACAATGAAGAACAGTACTAGGTCTATATTGAGTAGAAACAACAATATTCTCAATTCTTCATTGAAATCATCTGCTACGCCAAGAAATTGAACGCCAATTATACTACTAGTATTTTGCGTTTGCGCCGAGATGCATATCGCGATAAAAATCCGGAGCGGACACCAGTTAATACAGGTATAAAATGTTATTTTTATAATAATCATTGAGCGTGGCGGCCGATGAAGCTTCTTTTGTGATACAAATAAATGTGTTAGAATAATGAATAAGAGTATTCTGGTTGATCAGTATGAAACTTTTTCAAAACTTCAAACTGTTTCGTGCAATGCAGGCAGCACAGGTCAAATCCCTGATATATTAATGTTTTTTTTAAGCTGGAGATCACAAACTCCTGCAGCATTTCGAAGCTTGTCTTGCGTTGTGCTTGCCTCACCAACAAAAACAACATAATCGATAATAGGCACACGACCTTTTCCTGAATTTGAGTGATTGTATCATACCGGTTCTTCTATTGGGCGTAAATGGTCCAAGTCAATTAAAAGGTATGGACATGTGTATACAGTAAATTGAATATATGGACAAAATTGTGCGCCCAACGGGGGACTCGAACCCCCGACCCTCAGATGTCTAAGCCGTATTTGCCTTAAAAGTCTGATGCTCTACCGACTGAGCTAGCCGGGCTTATTCAATGCAATATTGTACTTGATTAACATAGTACGCATGGTACGGACTAAACAATGTGTGATATATAGCTTTAACAGTTTTATATAAATTGGATATATGATATTTTTGTTATAATTTTGTATACGAAGCGACGAAGATTTTAGATTTGAGATAAATACAGAAATGTGACACATTATTTCTATTATATTGTGTGTGTGTTTGTGACGTGGAAATAACGATTAAAACAAGTGCGAATTAGTTGATATGAAAGATAGAGTCAATACACGATAAAGTTTTATATGCGATTAAAGTCGTTTATTTAATCTCAACAGAATGGTCAATAATATGTTCTGTACATGAAATGGACAATTATATTGACGTGTGTGGTATAAATCGCTTTTACACACCTGTGGAAACAAATGTACGCCCAATGTGGGACTCGAACCCATGACCCCAAGATTACTGAATTAATCAAGCCTTACAATTATAATGCTCTACCGACTGATCTTAACAATATTTATCGAAGATTCAAAACCGTGCAAAGCCATATAGTTGTAAAATATGCTAAAAAGAATCGATATTTCTGAAAATACTCGAATAGTCACACATTTTTGGAAATGTCTTAAGCGTTTTATTTAGTGAAAATAAACGGCACCTAGTTAATTTGTCGACAGGACAATCGGCAACTGATTAACTTCAGCCTGTGACAAATTGCAGTTATGATTTTTTTATGAATTGTATATATGCTGTTAGAAAGTTTACGTTTAATTGTTGCTTAACATTATGAATAAATTTGTCCGGTTCGACACATTCACGAGGTGCCGATTGTCTAGAAATGCTAAACAAACGCAGGGAGCCGATTGTCCAGATGCCGTTTGTCCTATTCTCACAGTATAAACGAAGATTTATTGTTAAACTAACTAGTAAACGGACAGAGGAATGAAATTAGTATAACGCAAGTGAAACAAAAGTAGATAGGCAATTGACATAGAACAATAAAGTCGGAACTACTCGATTGTGTTAATATGACTACAATATGCGCCCAACGGGGGACTCGAACCCCCGACCCTCAGATGTCTAAGCCATATTTGCCTTAACAGTCTGATGCTCAACCGACTGACCTAGCCGGGCTTATTCAACGAAATAAGTTTGTATACGAAGAGACGATGGTTTTCACTTTAAGATAAATACATAAAGGTGACACATTATTTTTATTATTAAATTGTGTCTTTGACACGTGGAAATAACGATTAAAACCGGTTTGAATAAGTTGATATGAAAGATATAGTCGATAAAGGATTAAGTGTTAAATGGGATTGAAATTGCTTATTTAATTTCAACAGGATGGTCAATACTATGTTCTGTATATGAAATGGGCAAATCTATTGACGTGTGTGGTATACATTGCTTTAAACACACCTGGAAACAAATGTACGCCCAATGTGTGACTCGAACCAATGGCCCAAAGATAACTGTGTTGGTGATCTAGGTTTTTTTGTCACTTGACCCAGCTTCAAATTTGGCCTTCATATTACTGTCAAAATAAATATTCTGACCAAGTTTCATCATGATTGAGTGATATATGCGTTCCTTTATTTAATTCTGTGAAATTCTTGACAATCTGTAAGTAATTGACATCAATAAAAAGAGCAGAATCTGTTATCATGTTCCTTAAAAGTTTTTGGTAAACTTTGATACTAAAGGCCAAAATAAGACTCTTATTGCTAACTAAACTGTTATGTGTTTTTATGGAAATAGACCAAATAGTACCAATGAGTCAACACATTCTGACTCAGCACAATNCCCCCACAAAAAAAAATGTTTACAGTCAGGCATACAGCAATAAACTTTGCCCATTTTTTACTTGTTCAATTGTTTCGTTTAACACAACCGGAAGTGAGCATACCTACCCGAATGGGAGACAACTCTTATTCGACCTAGTTTCGAAAATCCCGAATTTGCTATAACGTTATCAATAAAGCAATAAACCGTGTAATCGCTGTCGTCTTGTAAAATTGAAGAAAATACGCGTTAACCAAAACTCGAACAGCAAAAGTCTGCGCTATTGTAAGAAAAACCACAAAATAAATATATTTTGATTATGTTTTGTTTTTATACAAAACCAGAAAGTTTCACCGGTTCGCGTATTTGCCCAGTCCCTGTGATCTTTTATTAGTGCCCAGTCCATGTGATTAGTTATTAATTAAAACAATAAGCTTTGCATTATTGGCAATAAATGTTGTAGTAAATGTAATTGGCACAAATGCAGTACTTATTTACACTAATTTACACAAAAAATCACCACTATTCACAATATTCTGACAACAACAAAAAATACATTGATCCTTAAAATAATTTCTCCACCCATAAGCGAAAAACAAACGTATTACATACTAGTCGCCGCACTTCAGTGCGACGCCAATAAGAGTTCTCTGGTTGATCAGTATGAAACTTCTTCAAAACTTCAAATTGTTTCGTGGAAAGCAGGCTACACAGGTCAAATCGCTGATATGTGTAATTTTAATGTTTTGTTCAGTTGGAGATCACAAACTCTTGCAGCATTTGGAAGTTTTTTTTGCGTCGTGCTTGCATCACCAACAAAAACAACCTAATCGATAAAAGGCACACGACCTTGTCCTGAATTTGAGTCATTGTATCATGCCGGTTCTTCTATTGGGCGTCCATGGTTCAATTCAATTAAAAAGTATGGACATTTGTATACAGTTAATATAATATATGGACAAAAGTAATCGCTCAACGGGGGACTTGAGCTTCCGACCCTCAGATGTCTAAGCCATACTTGCCTTAAAAGTCTGATGCTCTACCGACTGGGCTAGCCGGGCTTATACAACGAAATATTGTACTTGATTATCCAAGTACGGACTAAACAATGTGTGATATATAGCTTTGCAAGTTTTATATAAATTGGATACATGATATTTTTTATATAATTTTGTATACGAAGCGACGACGGGTTTCGATTTTAGATAAATACATAAAATTAAAGGTGACACATTATTTCTTTTATATTTTGTGTGTTTGTTACGTGGAAATAACGATTCATATGAAAAGTATAGTCAATAAAGGATTAAGTGTTTTCTGCGATTTAATTTGTTTATTCAATTATAACAGAACGGTCAATTATATGTTCTGTACATGAAATGGACAATTCTATTGCCGTTTGTGGCATTAATCTCTTTTACACACCTGTGGAAACAAATGTACGCCCAATGTGGGACTCGATCCCTAGGTCCCAAGATAACTGAGTTTAGCAAGCCTTAACATTATGATGGTCTACCGACAGATCTTATAAATATCTATTGACGATTCTAAACCGTGCAAAGCCAAAGAGTTGTAAAATATGCTAAAGAAATCGATATTTCTGAAAATACTGGAATAGTCACACATCGTTGGAAATGTCTTAAGCGTTTTATTTAGTGATAATAAACGGCACCTCATAAATTTGTCGACCCGGCACCCAATTCACTTCAGCTTGTGACAAACTGACGTTATGATTTTTTTTATTAATTGACGATATCCTGTTAGAAAGTTTACGTTTAATTGCTGCTTAACATTATAAATAAATGTGTCCGTGTGTACACATTTACGAGGTGCCGATTGTCCTTAACTCACAGTATAAACGACGATTTATGGTTACACTAACTAGTAATCGGACAGAGGAATGGAATTAGTATAACGCAAGTGAAACCAAAGTAGAAAGGCAATTGAAATAGAACAATAAAGTCGGAACTACTCGATTTTGTTAATATGAATACAATAACGTAGTTAGCTCCCCTAAATTTGATCAAATGTAAAATTTCAATACCACATTTTCGAAAATAATTTTCTTACAATGTATAGAGGTTTTAACTGTGTTGCACAATATAACAAAAAAAGATTCGCTTTTATTTAAAGGATTGGTTTCATTTTTCAAAACCTTCGTTATTTTGAACTTGAAATACGTGTTTTTATGATGTACATTCAGTTAGTCTTATAAAGTCCCGTTCAAATTCTGTAACAATGTTGAGAAATGTAAACACTTAGCATATTCCGGCGGGTGTCAATACGACATATGTGTCGTGTTCTGAGAAAACTGGGCAAAATGCTTGTACGTAAATTGTCATCCCAGATTAGCCTGTGCAGTCCGCACAGGCTAATCAGGGACGACAATTTCCGCTTTTTTGGATTTTTTAAATGATGTCCCTTCTTAGCGAAAAAATAATTTAGGCGGAAAGTGTCGTCCCTGATTAGCCTGTGCGGACTGCACAGGCTAATCTGGGATGACACTTTACGAACAAGCATTATGCATAGTTTTCTCAGAACACGACATTACACTGGAATCTAGCACTGGCATTGCGGAGTTATTAATTTCCATTTTTATTTGAATGTGCATTAGTTAAGTATGCACCAGCAACTTATCACTTCAGACTACTTAACAAAAAAATCGAAAAAAGATTTATTTTACAATAAGCCAATGTTCGTAGAAAGAATTTTCAATAATTGCTTTTTTAATTCAAAATCAATAGTTATGGCGTCCAATCTGTCTTTCTGTTATCTAAAACCCTTTTATCAGCTTCAAGTTACCACCTATACTGCTTCAGGATATAAAAGCAGATACAAAATATGCTTTAAATGTTTTTTTAGCTGGAGATCACAAACTCCTTCAGCATTTGGAAGCTTGTCTCGCGTTGTTGTTTGCCTCACCAACAAAAACAACATAATCGATCAAAGGCACACGAGCTTGTCCTGAATTTGAGTAATTGTATCAAACCGGTTCTGCTACTGGGCGCAAATGGTCCAATTCAATTAAAATGGACATTTAATGTGCACACAGTAAATGAAATATATGGACAAAAGCATGCGCCCAACGGGGGACTCGAACCCCCGACCCTCAGATGTCTAAGCCATATTTGCCTTAAAAGTCTGATGCTCTACCGACTGAGCTAGCCGGGCTTATACAATGCAATATTGTACTCGATTATCCTAGTACGGACTGAACAATGTTTGATATATAGCTTTAAAAGTGGTATATAAATTCGATATATGATCATTTGTTAATAAGTTTGTATACGAAGCGACGACGGTTTTCGATTTTAGAAAAATACATAAAGGTGACACATTATTTCTATTATGTTGTGTGTGTTTGAGACGTGGAAATAACGATTAAAACCGGTTTGAATAAGTTGATATGAAAGATATAGTCAATAAAGGATTAAGTTTTATATGGGATTGAAGTTGCTTATTTAATTTCAACAGGACGGTCAATAATATGTTCTGTATATGAAATGGACAATTATATTGACGTGTGTTGTCTAAATTGCTTTTAACACACCTGGAAACAAATGTACGCCCAATGTGTGACTCGAACCAATGACCCAAAGATAACTGTGTTGGTGATCTAGGTTGTTATGTCATATGACCCAGCTTCAAATTTGGCCTTCATATTACTGTCAAACTAAATATTCTGACCACGTTTCATTAAGATTGAGTGATATATGCGTTCCTTTATTTAAATCTGTGAAATTCTTGACAATAGGTTAGTAATTGACATCAATTAAAAGAGCAGAATCTGTTATCATGATCCTTCAAAATTGTATAATAATGAACAACACTAGCTCTATTGTTTAGTTGAAACAACAATATTCTCTTCAGGGTCCATTTACCATAACTGCTAAGCCAAAACACTGAACACCAATTTTGTTTTCATTTACTCTAGGCTTCGAAACCAATGTCTAATGAATACCATCATATAATGTTTATGCATCTATCTTTGGAGCATGAGTTATGGCGCCCAAGTTGTCTTTCTGTAATCTGAAACCCTTTTAGCAGCTTCAAGTTACCACCTATACTGTTTCAGGATATAAAGGCGGACACAACATATGCTGTAAACGTTTTGTTCAGTTGGAGATCACAAACTACTTAAGCTTATGAAAGCTTGTTTTGCGTTGTTTGCCTCACCAACAAAAACAACATAATCGATAAAAGGCCCACGACATTGTCCCGAATTTGAGTCATTGTATCATACCGGTTCTGCAATGGGGCGTAAATGGTCCAATTCAATTAAAATGGACACTTAATGTGAACAAAGTAAATGAAATATATGGACAAAAGTATGCGCCCAACGGGGGACTCGAACCCCCAACCCTCAGATGTCTAAGCCATATTTCTAAGCCTTAAAAGTCTGATGCTCTACCGACTGAGCTAGCCGGGCTTATACAATCCAATTGTGTACTTGATTCTAACAGTGCGGACTAAAAATGTTTGATATATAGCTTTACAATTTGTATATAAATGAAGGTTTTTGATTTAAGATACATAAAGGTGACACACTATTCCTAGTATATTGTGTGTGTGTTTGTGCCGTGGAAATAATGATTAAAACTGGTTTGAATTAGTTGATATGAATGATATACATGTAGTCAATAAAGGATTAAATTTTATATGCAAATGAGATTTTTTATTTCATCTCAACAGGATGGTCAATAAAATGTTAAATGTACATGAAATGGACAATTCTATTGACGTGTGTGGTATAAATAGCTTTTACACACCTGTGGAAACAAATGTACGCCCAATGTGGGACTCGAACCCATGACCCCAAGATAACTGTGTTGGTGATCTCGGTTATACGTCACTTGACCCAGCTTCAAATCGGGCCTTCATATTATTGTCAAAATAAATATTCTGACCAAGTTTCATCAAGATTGAGTGAAATATGCGTTCCTTTATTTAAATCTGTCGATTTCTTTAGTTTAGTAGAAACAACAATATTCTCTTCAGGGTCCATTTACAATTACTGCTAAGCCAATACACTGAACACCAAAGTTTTTGTCGTTTACTCTACGCTTCGAAACCAATGCATAAGGACAACAATCATCTAATGTTTATGCATATATCTTTGGAGCATAACGTTTGACTTAAAAATGATTTTTCAATCTAACATATAAGATCAGTCATTTCATAACCTCAGATAAATTTCCAAACAGTTGCGGCTACATACATTTTTATGGAAAAATAACTTATCTATGATTCAATGTTTTAATTAGCCAGAAATAAAACAATGAACCGTTTTTGACGATGCTGCTTCAGCAGCTCGTCTAAGTTATCATACCATGAAACAATTCTTTACGATGACGACCTACCTAAAAGACCGAGCCAGAACGTTTGAGTTAGCTTTTTTTTCTCAATCGGAATACCTCGCTGATTATCGTTTAAGGCAGCTTGGTTCCCGTCTACTTTCAAATATATCGAGAGGTTCGGGACAGGAACCAGACACGAAACTGCCATGTGGCACTTCAAACGCTGTGACACTGGGAAAACCCCAAATGTAGTAATCCCCACGCTGACACGTTGGACTAGCCTGTGTCAGACAAGTAAAACTAGCCTGTGTCAGACAAGTTAGACTTACATATGTCACACAAGTTGGACTTGCCTGTGTCAGACAAGTTGGACTAGCCTGTGTCAGACAAGATGGACTAGCCTGTGTCAGACAAGTTGGACTAGCCTGTGTCAGACAAGTAAGACTAGCCTTCGTCAGACAAGTTAGACTAGCCTGTGTCAGACAAGTAAGACTAGCCTGTGTCAGACAATTGAGACTAGCCTGTGTCAGACAAGTTGGACTAGCCTGTGTCAGACAAGTAAGACTAGCCTGTGTCAGATAAGTAAGACTAGTCTGTCTTAGACAAGTAATACTAGCATGTGTCAGACAAGTTGGACTAGCCTGTGTCAGACAAGTTGGGCCCCCCTTTGTCAGACAAGTTGGAGTAGCCTGTGTCAGACAATTTAGACTAGCCTGTGCCAGACAAGTTGGACTAGCCTGTGTCAGACAAGTTGGACTAGCCTGTGTCAGACAATAAGGACTAGCCTGTGTCAGACAAGTTGTATTAGCATGTGTCAGACAAGTTAGACTAGCCTGTGTCAGATAAGTAAGACTAGCCTGTGTCAGACAAGTTAGCCTAGCCTGTGTCAGACAAGTTAGACTACCAAAAAATTTCGTACCCAATTTTTTTTCGTTCCCAATTTTCTTTCGTTCCCAATTTTTTTTCGTACCCAATTTTTTGTTCGTACCCAAATTTTGTTTCGTACCCAATTTTTTTTTCGTACACATTTTTTTTCCGTTCCCCATTTTTTTTCGTACCCATTTTTTTTTTCGTTCCCAATTTTTTGTTCGCACCCAATTTTTGTTTCGTACTCATTTTTTTTGGGCATAATTTTTTCGTGCCCAAAATCTGCGTACCCAATTTTTTTGTACCCAATTTTTTTTCGTACCCCAATTTTTTTTTTGCATAATTGTTTCGTACCCAAAATTCCATATACACAATTGTGGTGATGTAGATAAACTTAAATTGATGCTTTTATATCCATCCCCTTCAAAAGCCTCGTCACACCAGTACTGTCCGTACTTTGATTTTGTATGCAGTTCCTCACATGTGAAGCGTAAAGGAAGGAGTTAGCAGCAGGAGGAAATGCTTCACTGGTCTTATAAAGATTACTGGTCAATAAGCCAATAGTCCTGATATCTCTCTTTTCTTGTTGTGCCTCCAACTCAAACTACTAAACAATTTTCTCAAATGTGGACGACCATATTGATTGTTATGTATATGCATATGTTATAATACAAGTATTTTGCGATTGCTCCTCGATGCATATTGTGATCAAGCCTGGAGAGGGACCCCAGTTAATACCGGTATAAAATGTTAATGGTATAATAATCATTGATCGTGGCAGCAGTTTGAGCTCCTTTTATATACTTCTCATGTTTGTTCTGTAAAAGAAGCTTGTCTTGCGTTGTTATTTGCCTCATCAACAAAAATAACATAATCGATAAAAGGCACACGACCTTGTTCTGAATTTGAGTCATTGTATCGTACCGGTTGATCTATTGGGCGTAAACGGTCGAATTCAATTAAAAGGAATGGACATTATATGTGCATAAAGTAAAAAAAATATATGGACAAAAGTATGCGCCCAACGGGGGACTCGAACCCCCGACCCTCAGATGTCTAAGCCTTATTTGCCTTAAAAGTCTGATGCTCTACCGACTGAGCTAGCCGGGCTTATACAATGCAAGATTGTATTTGATTGTGACAGTGCGGACTAAAAATGTTTGATATAAAGCTTTACAATTATTATATAAATTGGATATATGATATTTTTTATTTAATTTTGTATACGAAGCGACGACGGTTTTCGATTTAAGATAAATACATAAAGGTGTAACATTATTTCTATTATATTGTGTGTGTGTTTGTGACGGGGAAATAAGTATAAAAACCGGTTTGAATAAGTTGATTTGAAAAAGATCTAGTGAATAAAGGATTAAGTGGTACCGGGTATATGCGATTGAAGTTTTTTTTTATTATTTAATTTCAACAGAATGGTCAATAATATGTTCTGTACATGAAATGGACAATTATATTGACGTGTGTGGTATAAATTGCTTTTACACACCTGTGGAAACAAATGTACGCCCATTGTGGGACTCTAACCCACGACCTCAAGATAACTGTGTTGGTGATCTAGGTTTTTACGTCACTTGACCCAGCTTCAAACTTGGCCTTCATATTATAGTCAAAATAAATATTATGACCAAGTTTCATCAAGATTGAGTGATATATGAGTTCCTTTATTTAAATCTGTCAAATTCTTGACAATCTGTAAGTAATTGAAATCAATAAAAAAGAGCAGAGTCTGTTATAATGTTCCTTTAAAGTTTATGGTAAATCTTTGATACTAAAGCCCAAAATAAGAATCTTATTGTTAATAAAACTGGTTTGTGTTTTATGGAAAGAGACCATATAGTACCAATGAGAAAACATAATCTGACTCAGCACAATTCGGCATCACTTAGGTCGTTTTGGAGAGATAAGTAAAATTGAACGCAATATGCGATATATTTATACATGCTTTTGTCAGCCCAGGAAATATCCACTATCAAAGCAACAGAATCGACAACAACTGCTACCAGTGGTGTAATTTAAACATTAACATATGCACAGTTTCATACATTTATCAGTCTCTGGTAAACGTACATAATGACGTGTTTACGTCCAGTTCTTCCCGAGCACGTGACGCTTATCTGATTGTGTCAAGTGATTCACATAATGTAGAACAGCATTAGCTCTATTGTTTAGAAGAAACAACATTGTTTTCGTCAGGGTCCATTTGCAATAACTGCTAAGCCAATACACTGAACACAAAGTTTGTTTTCGTTTACTCTAGGCTTCAAAACCAATGCATAAGGTATACAATCATCTAATGTTATGAATCTTTCTTTGAAGCATCACGTTTGACTTTAAAATGATTTTTCAAGCCAAGATACAAGATCAGTCATGTCATTACCTCAGATAAATTTACAAACAGTTGCGGTTACATAGTATTGTCATGGAAAATAAATTATAGGATTCAATGTTATACTTAGCAAGAAATAAAACAATGAACCGTTTTTTTGGTATGCAATTCCTCACATGTGAAGTGTAAAGGAAGAAGTCAGCAGCATGAGAAATGCCTCACTGGTCTGATACAGATTACTGGTCAATAAGCTAATAGTCCTGATATCTCTCTTTTCGTGGTGTTCCTCCATTTCAGTTTAAATAACTACTAAACCATTTTCTCAAATGTGGACGACCATATTGATTGTTATGTATATGCATATGATATAATATTAGTAGTTTGCGATTGCTCCTCGATGCACATTTCGATCAATACTTTGAGCTGGATCCCAGGTAATACAGGTATAAAATGTTAATCTTATAATAATCATTGATCGTGGCAGCATATTGAGTTACTTTTTTATACTACTAATGTTTGCTCTGTATAAGAAGCTTGTCTTGCGTTGTTGTTTGCCTCACCATCAAACACAACATAATTGATAAAAAGCACACGACCTTGTCCTGAATTTGAGTCATTGTTGGTCGGTTAATCTATTGGGCGTAAATGGTCCAATCCAATTACAATGTATAGATATTACATGTGCATAATGTAAATTAAATAATGGACAAAAGTGTGCGCCCAACGGGGGACTCGAACCCCCGACCCTCAGATGTCTAAGCCAAATTTGCCTTGAAAGTCTGATGCTCTACCGACTGAACTAGCCGAGCTTATACAATGCAATATTGTAATTTATTGTGACACTGCGGACTAAACATGTTTGATAGATAGCTTTACAATTTTTATATAAATTGGATACATTTTTTAAATATTATTTTGTATACGAAGCGATGAAGGTTTTCGATTTTAGATAAATACATCTATAACAATACCGTGAAGTTCTCCTTTTTTATATTCTACCAATATATATTTTGACGTGTGTATTGATGACAACGATTATGTTGTTATATTATACCTCACATAAATTGGTTTCTTATTTGCGTATATAAACTACGCCGGTCCATTTTTTTTAATAGTGCCCGGTTAAAAATGCGCGCGCATCTAATAGTGCCCGCTAGACTAGATGCGCGCGCATCTAATAGTGCCCACTGTATATATTATATGTTTATGCATATGTACGGGTAACCTATTAGGTAAATAATATAATATATAATTTAAAATTATATAATATATAATAATTCATAATAAGGTATATAAATATATAATAATATATAATAATATATAATAATACATAATACAATCTTTATAATACATAATATATAATATATGATATATACTATATAATATATGATATAATATTTGATATAAAGTATATAATATATAATATATTATATATAATATAAATATTGATGAATTTATATTGTGTTATTTATTTTTATTTCAATTGACATTTATCTGTACAAAAATGTTCGGTATAATAAAAGAAATAGAAAACCTCACTTCAGGCCCAATGGCAGAATAGTGACCAGCCAGGCAGCCCCAAATAGAATAAGGACCTCAGCCTTCGGCTTCGGTCCATATACTATTTGGGGCTGCCTGGCTGGTCACTATTCTGCCATAGGGCCCTCACTGAGGTTTTCTATTGCTTAAATATTATTGGTTGTTGTACTGATATTAGTTGTTTGAGTGTAACATTTTCGCGAGAGGGATATTGGTTTTGAAACTGGTATTGGTTGTGAGTGTGATGTGTGTTTGATTCTGGAGCCGTATTCACCAATGTACGTAAGTCTCAAATCTTAGACTCAGCTCAAGATTTTGACTCAGACTCAGACTCAGCCTTACAAAACTTAATTCACGAAACATAAAATGGTAAGTTTTAGACTCAGACTCAGTAAGATAAGTCTCAAATGCTAAGTCTACAATGTTTAGACTTACGTTATAAAATCAGGACGTAACGTCGTTTGAGCGTTTACTTTACAAAATGGCCGCCGCACGCGCTACTTGTGTACTAATAATAATAGAATTGAAATAGTGTTTCTAGATCGTACCAACCCGTTGGAGATTTATAGGATATTGAACTTATCAAACGGTATCGTTTTACCCGACCGGGAATCGTATTTATTTGCAATATTTGCAAGGAATAGTTGAGCCTCAATACGATGCGGAGCCTGCCAGTTCCGGTCGCCCTTGCAGTGTGTATACTTTCCCGGTACGTGGCAGGTTGCGACCTCCAACTTAAAGTGGGAGATGGCACTGGCCTGTCACAGGAAACATTTAGCCGTGTCTGTGCACAGGTCAGTGACATTTTGACAGCTAGAGTGTTGAATTTGTCAAATTTCCAGCTGGTATGGACGCCGTTCGTGCGAAACAAGATCGCTGATACGTGAGTATATATGCGATGTGTGCATTTTGCAAGTGTTCTCATTTATTGTAAACAACTGTCAAATTCATAATTCTCCGCTTTTGTTTGTTGTCTTCGTGAAAATAATCTCCAAACTTAATGAANGAGAGTGTCAATACGACATATTCCGGAGAGTGTCAATACGACATATTCCGGAGAGTGTCAATACGACATATTCCGGAGAGTGTCAATACGACATATTCCGGAGAGTGCCAATACAAAATATTCCGGAGAGTGTCAATACGTCATATTCCGGAGAGTGTCAATACGACATATTACACTGGAATCTAGCACTGGCATTGCGGAGTTATTTATTTCTATTTTTATTTGAATGTGCATTAGTTAAGTATGCACCAGCAACTTATCACTTCAGACTACTAAACAAAAAAATCGAAAAAAAAAGATTTATTTTACAATAAGCCAATGTTCGTAGAAAGAATTTTCAATAATTGCTTTTTTAATTCAAAATCAAGAGTTATGGCGTCACATCTGTCTTTCTGTAATCTAAAACCCTTTTAGCAGCTTCAAGTAACCACCTATACTGCTTCAGGATATAAAAGCAGATACAACATAAGCTTTAAATGTTTTGTTTAGCTGGAGATCACAAACTCCTGCAGCATTTGGAAGCTTGTTTTGCGTTGTGTTTGCCTTACCAACAAAAACAACATAATCGATAAAAGGCCCACGACATTGTCCCGAATTTGAGTCATTGTATCATACCGGTTCTGCAATTGGGCGTAAATGGTCCAATTCAATTAAAATGGACATTTAATGTGCACACAGTTAATTAAATATATGGACAAAAGTATGCGCCCAACGGGGGACTCGAACCCCCGACCCTCAGATGTCTAAGCCATATTTGCCTTAAAAGTCTGATGCTCTACCGACTTACCTAGCCGGGCTTATACAACGAAATAAGTTTGTATACAAAGCGACGATGGTTTTCACTTTAAGATAAATGCATAAAGGTGACACATTATTTTTATTATTATGTGTGTGTCTTCGATACGTGGAAATAACGATTAAAACGGGTTTGAATAAGTTGATATGAAAGATATAGTCGATAAAGGATTAAGTGTTATATGGGATTGAAGTTGCTTATTTAATTTCAACAGGATGGTCAATAATATGTTCTGTATATGAAATGGGCAATTCTATTGACGTGTGTGGTATAAATTGCTTTAAACACACCTGGAAACAAATGTACGCCCAATGTGTGACTCGAACCAATGACCCAAAGATAACTGTGTTGGTGATCTAGGTTTTTATGTCACTTGACCCAGCTTTTTGGTTTTGGTAAACTTTGATACTAAAGGCCAAAATAAGACTCTAATTGCTCAATAAACTGTGATGTGTTTTTATAGAAAGAGACCAAATAGTACCAATGAGTCAACACAATCTGACCCAGCACAATTCGGCATCACTTAGGTCGTGTCGGAGAGATAAGTTAAATTGAATGCAATAGGCGATATATCTATATCTTGTCAGCCCAGGAAATATCCACTATCAAAGCAACGGAAATGGATAACAACTGCTACCAGTGTAATTTAAACATTAACTTATGTACAGTTTCATTCATTTATCGGTCTCTGGTCAACGTGCATAATTACGTTTTTACGTCCGGTTCTTCCCGAGCACGTGACGTTCATCTGATTGTGTCAAGTGATTCAAATAATGAAGAACAACACAAGCTCTATTGTTTAGTAGAAACAACAATATTCTCTTCATGGTCCATTTACAATAACTGCTAAGCCAATACACCGAACACCATTTTTGTTTTCGTTTACTCTAGGCTTCGAAACCAATGCATAAGGAATACAATCATCTAATGTTTATGAATATATCTTTGGAGAATGACGTTTAACTTGAAAATGATTTTTCAAGCCATGACACAAGATCAGTCATGTCATAACCTCAGATAAACTTCCAAACAGTTGCGGTTACATAGTATATTCATGGAAAAAATAATAATCTAGGAGTCTATGTTATACTTAGCAAGAAATAAAACAATGAACCGTTTTTTTGGTATGCAATTCCTCACATGTGAAGTGTAAAGGAAGAAGTCAGCAGCATGAGAAATGCCTCACTGGTCTGATACAGATTACTGGTCAATAAGCTAATAGTCCTGATATATCTCTTTTCATGTTGTGCCTCCAATTCAGTTTAATTTACAACTAAACAATTTTCTCAAATGTGGACGACCATATTGATTGTTAGGTATATGCATATGTTATAATAGTAGTAGTTTGCGATTGCGCCTCGACGCACATTGCGATTAATACTTGGAGCTGGATCCCAGTTGATACATGACTTGTATAAAATGTTAATTTTATAATAATCATTGATCGTGGCGGCATATTGAACTAATGTTTTTATACAAATAATATTTGTACTGTATAAGAGTGCTCTGGTTGACCAGAATGAACTCGTCCAAACTGTCACGTGGTATGCAGGTTATACAGGTCATGTCTCGTATATGTGTAGTGGTAAATAACAGCAACTATCAAAACTCACCTTCATTTATAAAGAGTAAATTTAAACCTTACTGTATTCATAAACGCTTGTTTCCAGAAAAAGTCGCTTCTCTATGAAACATTTGTCTCTCCCGTCGCTTACGTAGTCCAGTTATTTTCCGGATGAACTATGTATTTTCTTGCACTCAATATTGAATATTATCAACGAGTTAAGTTATTCAATGATGAGGAATTATTTAATTATGAAAAGAACTATCGACTTCTATAACAATACCGTGAAGTTCTCCTTTTTAATATTCTGCCAATATATATTTTGACGTTTATATTAATGACAACGATTATGTTGTTATATTATTGGTTGTTGTACTGATATTAGTTGTTTGAGTGTAACATTTTCGCGAGGGGGATATTGGTTATGAAACTGGTATTGGTTGTGAGTGTGATGTGTGTTGTGTGTTTGATTCTGTTTGTTGAGGTGGTGTTGTTTGCGGGAGATATGTTGGGTGGGAGTGTGCTATGGGTTCTGACAGTTATATTAGCATGTTGGGTGGTGTGTACTATGGGTTCTGACAGTTATGTTAGCTGTGGTAGTTATATTATTGGTTGTGAGATTACAATTTGTTGTGGGGTGATTTTGATTGTAAGAATGATATTGGTTGTAAGAGTGATTTTGGTTATGAGAATTTAATTGGCTGTGGGAGTGATATTGCAGAAATACCGTCATACTATCATGTTCCAGGATAGAAAGGCAGACACAACATATGCTTTAAATGTTTTGTTTATTTGAAGATCACAAACTCCTGCAGCTTTTGGAAGCTTGTTTTGCGTTGTTTAACTCACCAACAAAAACAATATAATCAATAAAAGGCACACGACCTTGTCCTGAATTTGAGTCACTGTATCGTACCGGTTCTTCTATTGAGCGTAAATGGTCCAATTCAATTAAAAGGTATGGACATTAAATGTGCATAATTAAATATATGGACAAAAATATGCGTCCAACGGGGGACTCGAACCCCCGACCCTCAGATGTCTAAGCCATATTTGCCTTAAAAGTCTGATGCTCTACCGACTGAGCTAGCCGGGCTTATAAAATGAAATATTGTACTTGATTGTGACAGTGCGGACTAAAAATGTTGGATATATAGCTTTACAGTTTTTATAAATTGGATATATTATATAAAGCGACGAAGGTTTTCGATTTTAGATAAATACATAAAAGTGACACATTACTTCTATTATATTGTGTGTTTTTGTGACGTGGAAATAACGATTAAAACCGGTTTGAATTAGTTGATATGAGAGATATAGTCAATAAAGGATTAAGTTTTATATGCGATTGAGGTTTTTTATTTAATTTCAACAGGATAGTCAATAATATGTTATGTGCATGAAATGGACAATTATATTGACGTGTGTGGTATAAATTGCTTTTACACACCTGTGGAAACAAAAGTACGCACAATGTGGGACTCGAACCCATGACCCCAAGATAACTGTGTTGGTGATCTAGGTTTTTACGTCACTTGACCCAGCTTCAAATTTGGCCTTCATATTATTGTCAAAATAAATATTCTGACCAAGTTTCATCAAGATTGAGTGATATATGCGTTCCTTTATTTAAATCTGTCAAATTCTTGACAATCTGTAAGTAATTGACATCAATAAAAAAGAGCAGAATCTGTTATCATGTTCCTTTAAAGTTTATGGTAAAACTTTGATACTAAAGGCCTAAATAATACTCTTATTGTTAATTAAACTGGTATGTGTACCAATGAGTCAACATTATCTGACTCAGCACAATTTGGCATCACTTAGGTCGTTTCGGAGAGATAAGTAAAATTGAAAGCAATATGTGATACCTATACATGCTTTTGTCAGCCCAGGAAATATCCACTATCAAAGCAACGGAAATCGATAACAAGTGCTACCAGTCTTATTTAAACATTAACGTCTGCATAGTTTCAATCATTTATCAGTCTCTTGTAAACGTGCATATTTTCGTTTTTACGTCCGGTTCTTCCCGAGCACGTGACGCTTATCTGATTGTGTTAAGCGATTCACACAATGAAGAACAACACTAGCTCTATTGTTTAGCAGAAGCAACAATATTCTCTTCAGGGTCCATTTACCATAACTGCTAAGCGAATACACTGAACACCAATTTTGTTTTCGTTTACTCTAAGCTTCGAAACCAATGCATGAGGAATACCATCATCTAATGTTTATGCATCTATCTTTGGAGCATGAGTTATGGCGTCCTCGTTGTCTTTCAGTAATATAAGACCCTTTTAGCAGCTTCAAGTTACCACCTATACTGCTTTAGGATATAAAGGGAGACACAGCATATGCTGTAAATGTTTTGTTTAGTTGGAGATCACAAACTCCTTAAGCATTTGGAAGCTTGTCTCGCGTTGTTGTTTGCCTCACCAACAAACACAACAAAATCGATAAATTGATTTGAGCCATTGTATCATACCGGTTCTTCTATTGGTCGTAAATGGTCCAATTCAATTAAAATAGACATTTAATGTGCACAAAGTAAATTAAATATATGGACAAAAGTATGCGCCCAACGGGGGACTCGAACCCCCGACCCTCAGATGTCTTAGCCTTATTTGCCTTAAAAGTCTGATGCTCTACCGACTGAGCTAGCCGGGCTTATTAAATGCAATATTGTACTTGATTGTGACAGTGCGGACATAAACTGTTTGATTTATAGCTTTACAATGTTTATATAAATT
Source organism: Dreissena rostriformis (assembly GCA_007657795.1). NCBI lineage: Eukaryota > Metazoa > Mollusca > Bivalvia > Myida > Dreissenidae > Dreissena > Dreissena rostriformis. Next base: position 190,109 of record VMBQ01000705.1, on the reverse strand, counting down.
GGATATATTTTGTTATATATAATTTTGTATACGAAGCGACGAAGGTTTTTGATTTTAGATAAATACACAAAGGTGACACATTATTTCTATTATATTGTGTGTGTGTTTGTGACGTGGAAATAACGATTCAAACCGGCTCGAATTAGTTGATTTGAAACATCTACTCAATAAAGGATTAAGTGGTACCGGGTATATGCGATTAAACTTTTTTTTTTTAAATTTAATTTCAACAGAATGGTCAATAATATGTTCTGTTCATGAAAGGGACAATTATATTGACGTGTGTGGTATAAATTGCTTTTACACACCTGTGGAAACAAATGTACGCCCAATGTGGGACTCGAACCCATGATCCCAAGATAACCCTGTTGGTGATCTAGGTTTTTACGTCACTTGACCCAGCTTCAAATTTGGCCTTCATATTATTGTCAAAATAAATGTTCTGACAAAGTGTCATCAAGATTGAGTGATATATGCGTTTCTTTATTTAAATCTGTCAAATTCTTGACAATCTGTAAGTAATTGACATCAATGAAAAAGAGCAGAATCTGTTATCATGTTCCTTTAAAGTTTATGGTAAAACTTTGATACTAAAGGCCTAAATAATACTCGTATTGTTAATTAAACTGGTATGTGTACCAATAAGTCAACATAATGTGACTCAGCACAATTCGGCATCACTTAGGTTGTTTCGGAGAGGTAAGTAAAATTGAAAGCAATATGCGATATATCTATACATGCTTTTGTCAGCCCAGGAAAAAACCACTATCAAAGCAACGGGAATCGATAACAA
>VMBQ01000705.1:88085-183926 GCA_007657795.1 Dreissena rostriformis | reverse complement strand
TATTCTAACACTACACGCGACTTGTCTTCTATAGACAAAGAAGGAAATCCAGTGTGGGTTATTCTGCAATAATTATGGGCGGAGCTTAATGTTTCGAAAATAGTTCCGAATAAATAAAGAAAATATTGCAGTAAAATGCACGTGCTAAAACCCGCTCTAAAAGAAATGTAATAAATGTAGCATGTATATAAGTGTAATGAGACAACAAATTGTATATTTGGTGATAAGTGGCATAACCACGCCTACAAAGAATGTTATTTTTTAGGAAACGTAATTAAGAAAACATTTATAGCATGTCAGCTTTTTAGTAGCATCAAAAAACGTGACGTCATTTAGTTTCTACGATTTTTGTTGTGAATGAAAACGACGTCATATGTTTGTTACGATTCAATGACGTCACTAAATAGTGAACTTTATACTAAGAAGGGCGGAGTATTGAAAAATATAGTTCACGTCCAAAAGCTTGAACCAAATCAATCAGAATCGTGTAAGAATCGAAATAATATTTTTCTATGATGGTTTGTTGTCGAATAACCCACAGTAAGGAGTATAGTTGCGTGTAATCAAATCACTCGTGCTTCGCACTCGTGATTTAATTCCTACGCATGTATACTCCTTACTGTGGGTTATTCGACAACAAACCATGATAGAAAAATATTATTTCTTAAGTCGTCTGACTTTGAGTTCAAGTTTGAGTTTATTATTGATGAATACTTGTTGGGGTGGTATTTCTTGTGGGGGCTATGTTCGGTGGGAGTGTGCTATTGGTTCTGACAGTTATGTTAGCTGTGGTAGTTTTATTATTGGTTGTGGGATTAAAATTTGTTGTGGGTGATTTTGGGATGAAAGAATGATTTGGTTGTAAGAGTGATTTTGGTTGTGAGAATTTAATTGGCTGTGGGATTGATATTGAAGAAATACGGTCATATTATAATGTTTCAGGATATAAAGGCAGACACAACATATGCTGTACATGTGTTGTTTAGTTGGAGATCACAAACTCCTGCAGCATTTGGAAGCTTGTCTTGCGTTGTTGTTTGCCTCTCCAACAAAGACAACATAATCGATAAAAGGCACACGACCTTGTCCTGAATTTAAGTCACTGTATCATACCGGTTCTTCTATTGGTCGTAAATGTTCCAATTTAAGTAAAAGGTATGGACATTCAATGTGCATACAGTAAATTAAATATATGGACAAAAGTATGCGCCCAACGGGGGACTCGAACCCCCGACCCTCAGATGTCTAAGCCATGTTTGCCTTAATAGTTTGGTGCTCTACCGACTGACCTAGCCGGGATTATAAAATGCAATATTGTACTTGATTGTGACAGTGCGGACTAAAAATGTTTGATATATAGCTTTAAAAGATTTATATAAATCGATATATGATAAATCTTTTATAATTGTGTAAACGAAGCGACGACGGTTTTCGATTTTAGATAAATACATTGTGAATATTAAACATTGTTTCAATTATATTTTGTGTGTTTGTGACGTGTAAAATCCGGTTTGAATTAGTTGATATGAAAGATATAGTCAATAACAGATTAAGTTTATATACTAAAAATATTTCAACATGATGATAAAGCATATGTTCGGTAAATGAAATGGACAATTGTATTGACGTGTGTGGTATTAATCGCGTTTATACACCTGTGAAAACAAATGTACGCACCAAATGGGACTCGAACCCTAGACACCAAGATTAGTGAGTTTAGCATTATGCTGGTCTACCGACCGATCTTATAAAAATCTATCGAATATTCTAAACCGTGCAAAGCCATAGAGTTGTAAAATTGCTAAAAAGAAGCGATATTTCTGATAAAAAAATTGGAATAGTAATACAGCTTTGGAAATGTCTTATAAATTAGAGTTTCTTTAGCGAAAACTTATAACGAATAGTCAGAAGGAATTACATTATGTTTTTTACTAGTCGAAACAGTATTTGAGCGCGCACAACAACGTGACTTTGAACATTACTGCTATGATTGTTAGACGCATGTTAAATCTTTCAGCGCTGGAACCGAATTGTGAAGGCCTTTGCAAACAGTTTGGATCCAAATTAGACGCCACAGAACGTGGCGTCTCATCAGGATCCAAACTGTTTGCTATTCTGATAGTATTCTTTGGAAAAAAATCGAAGAAAATGCTGATTTTAGAAATTCAGCAGACGACATTTTAGCAGATGACAAATATCCCAGAATGCAAAGGGTTAAATCATTTGCATAGTTCATAATTCAATGCAAATGCGTGCCCATGCATACTTTATTCAATTTGTGTTTTTCTAGTATTCTGAAATGAAGATCCATGATTTTTCAAGAGAAAAATAGCCTCGTTATTGTTAAACGTAGTTCAAAATCTTTGTTATTGAATTGTTTAATTTCTTTATTAGCAACTAATATGTTTTTAAATGAAAAAAGTTGCAGTTTCAGGAATTAAAGTTGTTCAGTTTGGAGCCAATGTATTACTTTCTTTTATTGTCAACTATTTTGTGTGATGTTGCTTCTTTAATGAAATGGTTCTGGCACTTGGTTTGCATCTATGTTGATCAATATCAAAAAACTGAAGGTGAAGTGTTTATTCATTTGCATCAACATGATTGTTTGGTGGTTTTGTGAACCTAAATTAACAATGAATCATTTTCAACAGAAAGCATTTGTCTAATTTATAACAAAGGGAGACAACAAGTACACAATGATTGCATTTTGAATGCGTTTTAAAAGGGATTGCCCATTATCTATATAACAAATTAAATACATTTATATGATTAAAGTAATGCAAATGAATATTGAATGATTTATGTATTGATGTGGTGAACATAATTTCAAGAATGTCGATTTCTTACTTATGTTTAGTATAAATGATATTAAACAACAGCGTACATTGTTTTTAGGTTAATATGTTTAATTTATTAAGATTAATCTTGTCCGATGATATTGTCATCATTTTTAGATGTTTTCTATGTACATATTCATGTACATTTCTTTTTGACAAAACAATGTGATTGAAAATCGCAGCCATTTTGGATGTGGCGGTCATCTTGTATTTTTGACGTAAGGTCGCTTGCTCATTTTATTTACTTAAAATGAAACTGTGCTAAGCATGGACTTTTTGCACATTTTTCGAATTATTTTGTAAAGAACTGACCCCACTAGAAAGGATGCAACCTTGTCCGGTCGTTCCGGTCCAATGATTTGTTCAGGGAGTTATTGCCCCTTGATGACAAATATGTCATTTTTAGTTTCTGAGCGAGGTGTCAGACGCGAATGATCCGTATTTAATGCAACTGTATCTGCAGCATTCCCATACGCTGTGATCAAATCGCTTTAAAAAACGTATTTTGAATCCAAAAAATAAAACAGCTGAGCAGTGCACATTTTATTTAACACAAAACCAAGAGTGTTTTAAACACTATTTATAATGTAATTTTCTTGTATGCACTCTTAACCGCATTCCAACCAAGTTCGTATATCGAACACGCATATCCGTTTTTGAATAAGGTACTTGTGTATATCGGAAACCACGCAGAAAGCGTCAACAAAACATCCGATTCAACTCGGAAATAAGCCGCTGAAACCCATCCGAGTCATTTTATGATCTATATTCAACAATATAAAATACAAAAAAACGTGTATAAATAACAGTTCGGATTGTTTTGTTGCACATAGATTTGGTCATTTTAGTTATGTTAATTTGAATCGGCACCATTTTCTGCCCTGAGATCTGTGCTTGTTTAAGGTAAGTCGATAGTTTTTTTTCTAATTTCGCATAACATTTAGTTTCTGAATGTTCTTTTTCTGTAAAAGTAACCAAAGCCATGTACCAAGAATCGCTTGAAAGATCTATTCAGGCTTTTGGTGTATGAAGTAAATTCATAGACACAGCCTTTTGATTTATTGTATTCGTGATACATATCGGCAGATGCTTATATAACTTCTCTGTAATAACACACTTAATTTGATGATGAATAATTAACGGAATCTCCATTTTCAGGTAAACATCGACCGCAATGTTGTTAATTCGATACTTCGCGGGATCTATTTGGTTTTCTGCCACACTATTATTTGTGTCGGCCGAAACATCTTGGCTTCTTCCTCTAAAAGACGTTCTACATTCACAGGTACGTGGTTTCAGTCCATCCTCTTGAGTGCATTGTCGGGAAAAAAAACATTTTAGTTGAGCAGGGATGAAGGCGTCTCGCGCATTGTAACGCCGTTATTATGTTGATTGTCTATTTAAAATGACGCCATTTGATTTTTTTTTAACTGTCATTCTTTTCGTTTAGTCATGTTCATTATAAACGAAGAACAACAATCAGACAATCGTAGAATAAAAACAATACGAGTTGAGTGTAAACTGTTTATATAATTTCTTCAAAAGTTTAACATTTCACGGCAAAGTTAAAAGAAGCCTACGTTCTGTTTGTTTTTTCTTATCCGACGTGTTAAATGTGTATGTAACTAGTGTTATGTCAAACGTCGAAATGACAGGAATTATATTCGAGGAATGTTGTCATGTTTTCGATCAATTTACAATTAACCTTAGTTTTAGCTCTATACAGACCAATCTTTTACAAACAAATTCTAGAACATAAACATGAAATCTAAGAATAATCAAGAACCGGCTCTGTCTGACGAGCGACAGGTCTTTAACATGACGCGAAATTCGAAGACTATGAACACGTTAATATAGGCCGATTTATAATGGCACTATATGATCCAGGACTTAATAGTATTGTATCTTCATTTAAAAAAAAATGTTTAACAAGTTTAAATATGACGATGTTTAACCCCAGTCATTGATTCTTCATTATCGACAATTGCAGTAAATTAAATGACAGACGAGTCTAACATTCAATTGCTTTCAGAATTTTAAATATGTGCCTTGCTCTGTGAAAAGGGGGTTAAATGCATGTACGTAAATTGTCGTCCCAGATTAGCCTGTGTAGTCCACATTTTCGTCAAGAAAAGTCTTAATTCAAACGAAAAATACAATAAAAGCGGAAGTTTTGTCCCTGGTTAGCCTGTGCGGACTACACAGACTTATTTGGGACAACACTTCACGCACATGCATTAAATCCCCTTTTCCCACAGCGCGTCTCATATGTATTATCTACTTTGGCTACTGCTATGGATACCCGGATATCGTTGCTGTTACTGATGCTTCTGCTGATCTAAATGCTCGTGAGGTTACTTTGAGGCCTGTTACAATCGATTACTACCGAAAAAAACACTAGCAATAGATGATTTCTTGTTACTTTCCAGGGGGACATACCCGTGTGTTCCTCCTACGACAGTCTGTGTGGATTGAACTATCGGTACATAACGGATTCCGACGAACCAGTCGAGATTTTCAAAAGCCAATCAAACATCTGCAAATGTCAGAACGGAAACACGTGCTCTGGAGACTGGTTCAACATGTCTAACTCTATAGTGCAGACTCTGACCACCGAAAGTAAGTACAATTCTGCAGTAATATACGCTTCCATGAATATCAAAGGCGAAATGAAATAATTTGAGCCTGTATATGCAGTGAACGACGTATATTCCACTGGGGTCGACGAGGTCAAAGCGTAGTCCGTTTCTCTACGACGGCGGGTATTTGTTTTACTACGAGCATTGTGTCAATACACATGCCATCGATATCATGGATACAGAAACTTCGTTGAGTAACCTATACATTATATTTGTAGTTCGTTGCACAACCAATACATACACCGTGCAAAACATATACATAAAGCGACTTGTAATTTCCTTCAAAACAAAGCATTTGAATGATTAAAATATATGTTCGTAACCTGTGTTGTACTTTAAAATGTTTCATGTACAGTGTATCAAAGTAACATGTAGTTGCATTCAAGTTAAGTTACTGTAATTGGCTATTTTAACAGAATAACCACCTTATGCATTAGTTCAAATCAATATATTTTGATTTTAGCTGAAAATCATAGTAAAGATTGCAAATACGCGCATTTGTAATTAGTTTGTTATTGAAAATAATACCTACCATTACTGGATGTTCCGCTTTCTAATCCATAAATACCAGAACAGATGAAACTCGCCTGATTAAGTAGTGTATTGACACAATGTTTCGTAGTAAAGCATATACCCGACGTCGTAGAGAAACGGACTACGCTTTGACCTCGTCAGCCCCTAGTGGTATTACAGTCTTCATAAAAATTGTACGACGCATATTAATGTTTTGGACTATACAAATGTTTACATACCATTTTTTGGTGATTAAATAGGAACTGAGTTTGCAATTTGTTTAATCAATGTATTTATCTTTTTTCCCNTCGTTGAGTAACCTATACATCATATTTGTAGTTCGTTGCACAACCAATACATACACTGTGCAAAACATATACATAAAGCGATTTGTAATTTCCTTCAAAACAAAGCATTTGAATGATTAAAATATATGTTCGTAACCTGTGTTGTACTTTAAAATGTTTCATGTACAGTGTATCAAAGTAACATGTAGTTTCATTTAAGTTAAGTTACTGTTATTGGCTATTTTAACAGAATAACCACCTTATGCATTAGTTCAAATCAATATATTTCGATTTAAGCTAAAAATCATTGTAAAGGTTGCAAATACGCGCATTTGTTATTAGTTTGTTATTGAAAATAATACCTACCATTACTGGATGTTCCGCTTTCTAATCCATAAATACCAGAAAAGATGAAACTCGCCTGATTAAGAAGTGTATTGACACAATGTTTCGTTGTAAAACATATACCCGACGTCGTAGAGAAACGGACTACGCTTTAACCTCGTCAGCCCCTAGTGGTATTACAGTCTTCATAAAAATTGTACGACGCATGTTAATGTATTGGACTATACAAATGTTTACATACCATTATTTGGTGATTAAATAGGAACTCAGTTTGCAATTTTTTTAATCAATGTATTTCTCTCCCCCCCCCCCTTAAAACAAAGTAATTCATGTTCGTAAACTTAGCATCATGATTGATTGTATCGAGGTCGCTGTATTTGTTGATAGATCACACATGTACACTTTAAATGTGAAGTTGAGTTTGCATTTATATGCATGCGTGTGTGCTTACAGAGGGATTCCACCTGGAGGCAAAACTAGAGTTCTGTGAACTGGCGTCCAATCAGAAACCTTGCGCCTTTGGGTCTCCCGTGCTAACAATGAAAGGTTCAGGGGCGCTATCATTCGAGTTGGCCACGCCTATGGCTTGCCGATGTGCCCGCCCATTGGTTGCTCAAGCGTCGTGGGAAAAGGGAGCTTACTTTTACACGCAGTACGGGTGTGGTCAGGTATATACAAGTTTTTCAGTTAAAGATAAAAGTTGAAAGCCATCGCAAGAATGTTGGGCTAAAAACACGTTAATTATATATCAGTAGCCACTGTAAGGCACTCCTTACGCAACACTTACATTGAAAAACTAATTTATTGATTATGTAGAAACGAATTTTCTCAAACTGTTGAATATTAACAGATAATTCATACGTTAGCATCTGCAAGGAGTTGTGTTCGATCTGATCATCATTTCGATGCATTAAAGAGCAATATTGCTCTTAACTAAAAAGTAAAAAATATAGACAATCTAAGAATATTTACTTTCAATAAAAATCATTAACCAGTTAATCGTAATCGAACATGCCCTAAACAGTTATCCATTTCTAGTTACTCAGTATCATTTATGTCAACTTATTGCTTTGATGACAGACTGACACACATGACTTACCTAATTAATGATCAACATATTACACCATGAGAGAACATCGTGTCCGTGTTGAGAAAGCTATGATACACATCTTTTCACATTAAATGAATTATAGGCATGGCAGAAATGCTTAATTTAATGCAAATGAATTGCTTATAAGAACTTTTATATGAGGTCTCGGATAAAACTAATAACTATGTATTGTACATTTATTTTATTTCTTCGTCTGCAAATGTGAAAACGATGGCAACAGCTTCATCCAAACATTGTTCTTCTTTAAGTCATTTGTGTTTTTAAATACTAGCATCATTAAAACAAAAATGTGTTTCGTCTCCGTGAATTCGAAATTCGGGTTGCAAAGGTTATAGGTGAGATGAAAGTGTCGTTTTATTTTCTTTGTAATTTCAGGCTTGGTGTAAAAGGAAGTCTGCCGACGTGTGCAAAATACTGTCGTTGAACCCAGGCGGTACCTATTTTGAGAGGTATCTGTGTCGGTGCCGACGAAGCGATGCCTGTGGCGGCGACCTTCCGACGACTGATCTGCCGACGACAAACCACACCTGCTCCTCGCGACAGGCTTCGTCGGACACACATCTAGCGTGGAAATCGTTGAAACCGTAGTCAACACCTGAAGTGATATATCCTTGACATGATGACCGTAGTCAACACTTGAAGTGATATATCCTTGACATGATGACCGTAGTCAACACCTGAAGTGATATATCCTTGACATGAGGACCGTTTGTGTAATCACTTAACTAAGAGTTGTAATGGACAATACATTTTCACATTCAGATGGCTCGGACCTTATAGCTATTATCCGCATGCCCACAGTTGTGTCGTTTTCTGGGATAACTTGGCATAATGCTTGTGGGTAAATTGTCATCCCAGATTAGCCTGTGCAATCCACACAGGCTAATCAGGGACGTCACTTTCCGCCTAAACTGGATTTTCGCTAAGAAGAGACATCATTTTAACGAAAAATTCGATAAAAGCGGAAATTGTCGTCCTTGAATAGCCTGTGCGGACTGCACAGGCTAATCTGGGATGACAATTTACGCACAAGCATTATGCCCCGTTTTCTCAGAACACGACACATATTTGAAAGCCCATTTTGGTACAAACAACGCTGATCTATTTTGTCTACCAATCGTATTTGAATAAGATTATTATAGTTTATATAGCATGTGCTTTTGAAAAGAGTGTAAATGGGCTTACTTGGATTGTATCCGCTGATCAGTGGGTTCTAAAAAAATAGCAAATTCTAGAGTACATCTACCTTACTATAAATTTACCCGCTTTTCGCGACAACCGTCATCACTCTTTGTCTGTCTCTATGTTATGTAGACCTAGTTATAAATAAAATAAAGCCTTTTGTTACCAAAATTTGCGCCTTCTATATCTCACGTTACAACGCGGTTTATTAACGTTTCAACGCACGTGCGTACACATAACAAACAGGGTTTGCGGTATCCAATACTTCCTTGAATTTCGGACGCGACGAGATTCCCAAAACACCAATTAATAGCCACAGACATTCAATATTGAAAAACATATATTTATTATAATATCACAAAAACATATGCTCTGGTAAAATTCGTAGCGCAATAGCTTTATCGCCGAAGGTAAATCATAACTACCTATATTTAGCGCAATATTTAAATGCATATTTTATACAACTTTAGTGTATAGTTTCGGGAAATACTTAAACGCCTTAAATATCCTGAATCCTCCCCCCTACCCACCCCAGCCCCAAAACACCTTTGCTAAAAGGGATTTGCCAGTTCTGATTTATTAGTTAGATTACGAGAGACGTGTGTGAATCATATTGTGTATGTGACAAAGGAGTAAAGCCGCAGATAGCAGTTTAGTATGAAACATTGACCAAGGGCAATAACCATGCAATTATTGTATCAATATTTATGGCTACTTTACACTCCTTTCAATGAAATAAATTTACCGATGAAGTTAAGTGTTGATACCGCTGATAGATTTGAGCCTTGCTATGTGAAAAGGGGGTTTAATGTATGTGCGTAAAGCAGTCTACACAGGCTAATCAGGGACGACACTTTCCGCTTTTACTGTATTGTTTCGTTTAAGGGAAGTTCTTTAGAACAGAGCGAGTCTCATTTATGAGTTATTTCATTGAAAAGCCATCCGAAGGTCAGACGGAAAAACACGACTACATTATGAACCCCATCTACATTTTTCTTGTGCTGTCATATAACAAGAACACACTTTCTATGTAGTAAGCAACCAATAATCGCGAATCTTATACGGTTATTATAAGGAAATTGTTCACACATTTTTCGTATTTATATATTTGTTTTCATTTAATGAATTTATAAGCAAACTTGTTATATTTGGAGTAGTTTTGAATAATTATAATAACAAGACAAAAATGATAAAATAAAAAAAAAATCTGCCTGCACGGAGGTTCGAACCCGAGGCGCCTCATAAAAAATGCGAGCGAGCTACAACTACACCACTCAGGCTTTTGAATTATTTGCCTGTTGAAACGCTATGTCGGTAATACACGTTTTTTTTTTTTTTTATTTTGGATGAAAATCGTTACAAACGTTTCATTATGTTTCCAAGTTCGATTGATGATAATCTGTAAACGAACATATATGTGTAACATGTTTCTTAACCAGGAGTGTTATTTCGCATAATATACGCTATGTCTTGATTCTATGAGACTTTTCTTAAAAAATTATAATATTGTAAAACTGTGATAAAGTTCATTATGGTAGGTCTATGGCACCATACAAATGAGCGATTTTAAACAAAACTATACAATAAAGAGCCATGACGAGAAAATCAATAAACTCAGAAAGATAAGCTGTATTAATACTCAACGCCGTAACAATCCCCTGCACAGATAGACACACATTTGCTCGCTCGTATAAATTATCCATATAGAACATAACGTAATGGCGCCATACAGTGTTTAACCGGTTTTGCTGTTGAAGATAGGACTGCGTTTTAAATGTGATAATACATATACGGTATCATCAATTTCATGATTTAACCACCATATCCAAACAGAAACATTATTCTTTTAACACTTCAAGCGCACGATCCGCTCAGGCCATTTTGACGGCGTTTACAGTTAACGACGGCGCATGAAAACGATAGTGTACCAGATTCCAACCGTTATTGGGCACAATAGGTAGTAGAAAAGTGATATAGGCAAACATTTTGTGTATGCCCGCCCTTACCAAACCCATATCAGAAAAATATGTACGTTACTTGTTTTTGCTATGTATTGTAGTTATGCACGAATTGGACTTATTTTAAACAAGTAAGAACATCTCAAGTATCTGTATAAATGTTAGACACTATAACCTGGGCCGTATTCACCAACCCACTCAAAATTAATATACATCAGAGTTTGCATATATACAAGCTTAAATGTTGTTTATAGTATTATCATATTGTTCTTAACAAATAATTGCATACGTATTGGTATTAACTGCTAAACTTGTTTTTCGTGTAGTTCTAACACATTACAGTTTTGATAATATTCTTTATTTTTAGACTTAAGTCTATTTTTTTTTGTAAATACGGGCCCTGTACAATTGTCAGATACCAATCCTCCCTGACCACAAGTGAGGTATACTTGAGACAAAGACGCAGTGTGTAACATTGAAATCATGGTTATCGGCGACAGAATGATTTCATTACAGTTGAAGTTCGATAACATTGCGACTACAACACTTGTGGTCAGAGACATTGAACCATTTAGATAGGTCAGGACTTTGACATGTGATGCAAAATCAGTATCAGCAGCGGCCCATTACAAGGTCACATCTTAGGTTAATGATACACACGAAGGACGAAGCAATATACAACATAATTTTAAAGTCGCATACCGGTACATACTTTTCTGAAGTACATATCGTTAAGAAAATATATAGTTGACAAAATCGTAAAACGTATTAACATGAATACAATTACAGAATCAGCATAACAATAATAAAGAGGAAAGTTATACATATGATCACATCTGTGTTTGTTTTATTATCCCCTCTAAAAGTTATACAAATAGTATATGCAACAGGATATGAAATTGTTGTTTAACTGCTTCAAATTCACGTTTTTGTTCGTTGTGTATTTCCTGATATATCTTTCGTTCATGTTTTATTTTTAGCCACGACTCCAGCATGACATTGGTACTACATGGGCGGTTAATTGAAAACAAGAAGGACAAAGCAAACCACGTTCTTAAGTTTAAAGTTGCATAACCATGTTAGTTTAAACCTATTTATTTTAACTCGATTGCATCGAAAGCCTCATGCTTATTTGAAACGCTCTCGAGACCGTTTCCTGGACCTAAAACCAGGTCTTGGTGTCTTTGGGGGAGATCTAAAGAACGCTCCCACAGTGGGGATCGAGCCCATGACCTCCCGGTCGCTAGGCGGACACCATATACATTACGCCACGTCAAACACGTTGTTCTATTGTCCAATGTTAAGACGATTTACGTTAAACTGTTAAACATTAAGAACAGTATGCGTAATATTCCCAACAGTTCAAAGACCGTTGCAAGGCATTTTTTTAAATTCTTAAAAATAAAAAAAAATAAAACAATTGAAATGCTTCATGTTTCAACACTGTCATGTTACAAAAACGGATAATAAGGAAAACGTTAATTCGGGGAAAATTGCAAACATATAATTGCGATATTCAATTCGGCAACTAATATGCTCTTTGAATGTTAATCATATATCACTTGGTAAATTAACATCATTTCTTCGCGTGTTGCTATATATGTATATAATTGAGACGCGCTATGTGAAAAAGGGGTTTAATGCATGTGCGGAAGTGTCGTCCCAGATTAGCCTCTGAAGTACGCACAGGCTAATCAGGGACACTTTCCGCTTCTTTTGTATTGTTCGTTTAAAGAAAAAGTCTCTTCTTAGCGTAAAACATTACGAAACATTTAGTTTGAACAAAATCTGCTTCAAAATGCTTTTTTGAGTATAAGTTTCGATAATAAAGAGGCCAATTTACAGAATATTGACATAAATATCGACATAATTAATCTGAAAAATGAGCCGACAAAAACCAATTAAGCGTAAGTATTCCCGGGTACGTTTTAATATATTTTCCGTACCCGGGGTACATTGTAGTATACTTGAGAGTACCCGGGGTACTTTTAAGTAGTACCCTCGCTGACAATGACCAATCGAGCGCCACTATAGGATTTAAAGGATCGGTACGCAGTATATTGACCAATCAGAAGCATTTCAAGTATTGGTGGCGTATGATAACACAATCTATTGACCAATCAGAACATTGAAAAATGTGTTGGCTTATGATAGCACAATCTTTTGACCACTATAACGTCGTAGCAATTATCGGCGCGATATCATTGAGAACTATATAACACCAAATAGATTTGAGCCTTGCTCTGTGAAAAGGAGGTTTTATGCATGTGCTAAAATGTGTCGTCCCAGATTAGCATGTTCAGTCAGCACAGGCGTATAAGGGACGACTCTTTGCGCCTACATAATATTTTTGATAAGAAGAGACTTTCTTGAACGAAAAATTTCATAAAAGTGGAAAATGTCGTCCCAGGTTTGCATGTGCAGTTCGCACAGGCTTATCTGAGACGACGCTTTTAACATATTAACTTAACTCCCTTTTCACAGAGCGAGGCTCATATTTTTTATGTTAAAAACCACATTTGTAGCGTTGCAATTTATTAGATTTTAATTTGAACGCATGCTGATATGTGATAAATGATTGTTAACCAAACAATACAATGCTTTATTTAAGTTAAATAAATACTTAAATACAATGAATAGTATTTGCATAAATGTGAAATATCTATTGCCAAACAGCATTTCTTTTTGTTTTGGAAAAAGATATTTAAATAGATTTATAACACGCTTTCCAAACAAATAAAATAAACATTTCAACATATAATACCATAAGTAGTTAATAAAAACAAAACTATTGCAAAGTTTATGTTTGAATGCCTGTCACAAGCGTATATGTTGGTTCATTGTCATGCGGTGCTCTCATTATCATATAATTGAGAGCTTACATTCACACAAATATTATTGTACTCTTCTAAAATCAATCATATATTTTTAAAATCATAAAAATCAGATTTAGTTTCCCAATACATCAGTATACAATAAAAATATTATAAAGTTAAAAGATCTAAAAATATTCTTTTGTTACAAAATGGATCAAACAATCGCTTAATCATTATGATGGTAATCTATTCAAATAAATATTATTTTTTCGAAATATTTTCACAAATTCAGATTTAGATTCCAAAAACATAATACACCAGAAAAGTATAAGACCTCAAAATGTCAGTTTTTACTGACTGGGTCAAATTTGCGTGTATGGCCGCTTTAAGAATTGAACAGTTTAAGCTGAATACACTACCTATGACTTTCGATATTGGATGGTTTTGGACAAACATATTATCAGTCTGCCATTTTAATTGTCAAGGACAAATCTATTTCACAATCGTGTTAATACTGAGCTTGATACCAATTTTAAAGACAGTGCATCCGATTATTGCCCACGCCAATATCATTATCGCCATTTTATTGATAATAACTGATAGTACCATGGGGGAATTCGCTTAATCTAAAACATTGATTAAGATGTGTTCGCATTTTGAAACTATTTGCTCTTGACATTTACACCGCAAACTGTTGTTAAAGGTTTTCAATCATGCTAGCATTTAAATTGAGACAAACTGTGTACGAATTTGACTAAAAGAAAATAATATCATATGAGGATATACCGCAGTGCAGTAATCCACACTAAAAAGACACGATTCTGTCCGTTGACAGGTCATCTTTTGCCTTAATTTTGACAATGTTATACACTGTTATCAATTTATCTTTGTTGTCAGGGAGTTTGGGTAACACTAAGACACAAATAATGAAATTGACACGTATTTTAAACCATTTGTCCACAGCCCGCTGCGTTTTGAGAAACTTGTTCAAGTCTCTCCTCGAACTAGTTATACCAGTTTTAAATTGTCGAACGCCAACTGTGCCTAACTGAATTATTGATCCACATGAATATGTCCTAATGTTGTTACCTATCGGTTTAATGTTTGAGTTATTCTTCAATGATAGCATTCGCCTTTTCCCAAATAAAAGCTCACAACAAATTAATAATTCGATAGTCATCTGTGGTTACTGTCTTCGTTTGGTGGTAACTTTGAATGCGGTGTCCATCGAATTCTGTCCTGTGTTGTTGGGCATGTTGGTATTTCTCACCAGCAATTACTTGTAAAGTCATGTGTGGTAGTGCTTTAAAGTTTTAATTTCTGCACGTTCATTGCATTTGAAGCGACCGAATATTTTACCACTTGTGACCAACCTTTTTCCATTAGTACAGGTTCTTTAAGGCGTAGTGCTGCAAGATCATCAGAATTTATCTTTGACATATCTTTGTTGATAAAGAGTCCGGTCCCATTGAGTTTCAGTGGATGTGTAACACTAAGCTTTTTGTCTATCGTCGTACACATTTTTCTATTACTGGCCGTTTTATATATTGGTAATAAATTTACTCAATCTGTGTAAAATATAAATATATGTATGCTTGAGGTTACGGTCCCTTTGATGACAGTTTCCGATGTATTTTCGTTGAAAGGAGACTTCATTTTAACACAAAATTTCATAAAAGAGAAAAGTTTCGTCCCTGATAACCGATTGCGGACTCTACGCACATGGATTAGGCCCCGATTTCCCAGATCGAAACTCACATATGTTTTACAATTCTCCTTAAACCGATCTGTCATATTTGAACTACTAGAGCTTATCACTCAGCGTCCTTCTATGTAGTATAAATGCTTAATATGCTTCATTTACTACGGAGTCCGGAAAGTGCCATCTATAATCTCGCCCTTCTTTCATCAAGGGCGACACACGACACACGAAGCGACGCACGATATTTTGCGCGATACACGAAGCGACGCGCGAGAATGTACCACGAAATATCGCCCTTGTGTGGCTAGCCCATAAGGCGATATATCGTGTTAAATATATCGTGCGTCGCCGCGACTGTCGCGCTTAATATCGTGCGTCGTCGCGACTGTCGCGCAAAATATCGTGTATCGCTTCGTGTGTCGCCCTTGATGAAAGAAGGGCGAGATTATAGATGGCACTATCCGGATTCCGTAATTTACAGTGTCCTCATGGCATTCGTAACAATCGCAAATGCTGGTCGCAGCAACCGACTTTGTCGTCCTGAAATAAGTTGAACGTCTAACAGGCCCAATGTTTACAGGAATTGTTGGTCTAATGCGTCTCTCTATTGTCTCATCGGNAAACAAAAAGACGTTTTTTTGGGTGACATAAAAATTATAAAAATTAAAATTTCTTAAAATTTAACTTGTGTTCTCCATTTTTTGGTAGTTTGTGGTTTAATTAAATGGTATATGATATATATTAGCTTATATAATATCAATATGTTGCCTATTTCATAGGTTATTAATCATTTTTTATGCAATTAGAGATTTTTCAGTTTTAATGAAAAAGTACATGTTATATAATGGTGAATAAAATCAAAACAGGGCCGGTGACCCTATGTTTTTATTTCATTTTTCATATATTATTAGTATGTATTACTCAAATATAAATTTTGAGCAAAAGTTATTAGATGCAAAAAAAATCAGCAAAACTGCAGCAACACCCCTTAAGTGTCCAATTGGATTGATTTTGATTCATTTCTCTGTGTGACAGTTTTAACGATGAATGTGTGTGTGTGTGTTTTTTTTATCTTCAGATCAATCATGTTTTCAAAATGAAAATATTCCCAATGCAATGAATCGTGGTATTTCGAAAGAACGAAATATTAAACGCGATTTGACGATGAGTGGACGATTGCGACTACATTATGTGTAGTTTAAATATATTGATCCATTAGTCATTATACGTTCGGTCAATAACTGACATAAAAGGATGACACTTATTAGAGAATAGATGTATATTTTTATATTTTGTTATTGATCTGTTCCTTTGCGCTGGTACAATTAGGTGACGATGTTCGACGATAACCTATTATGTATCAGACGTTTCCGAAGACATTAAACACATTCAAATTAATATGATAACTTTCCCAATCGTCACACTGCGATAAACTAATAACTTGTTAGCGATTTAACGAGTGTATGTGAAAGAGCATTGGACTGTTACGTGATCTCAAACTAGCACGTGGGAATGCTTATGATTGTTGCCGTAAATATTATCGTTTATCAAGAATGTACATTTAAAGTGTTGACCCAGATACCAGACGAATACAAATGTCACTTGGGAAATTTACACTAGACGAACGGCGGGGACATGTAGAGATATAGGATTGTTTTGCACTCGTAGTTTTCTGCCATATCAGTCATTGCTCAGCAAATATATTGTCAATCCATATTCAGTATATCTGGGTTATTTATCCAATCCAACATTCTATATGACATGTCAAAAAAAACATTTTTGTTTTGCTTTTAAATGCCCCCACTTTTATATAGATTTGCCTATGTCCATATTCGTTAAAGTGAATTGTGTTCGATGATATAGTGGCTTTTAAGAGAAACGCGTATCACCCGTGTGAAACGTACACATGCAAAGTTAATATTTTATTGAATGATATAGCTTTCTATGATCACTGGACGGTTATAACTTGGTTGAACTCTTTTCTAAAGCGACGAATATAATCCATTTGTATTAAAACACCTCTTTGTATATTTTTTTAACAAAAACAATTGCGTGACGGGAATAAACAAACGATTATGGTGTTTTTGAACCCTGAATATAAATGCGAGGAACAAAATAACATCATTTGTTATATTATATTAAAATGCACATATTAATTTAAACTGTAAATTAGTGATAAGAAATAACATGGGTGCTGGTTATATTAAATGCTAGTTCCACACATAATAACGTGTGGCCATTAATGAGCGTGATTTAATGCTTATGCTGATTATATTAATCTCATGCATATGTCAAGCCATAGGAATGATGCCCTTGTACTTGAGTGAAGAGGAGTATATATCATCTTTCTAAAAGAAAATTAGTCGATACCACGGATTGGACGGGTATCAAAAACGACAATGAGACTTTAAACCATGAAATTTGGACCAGTTATGTTACATCCAAACATTGCATTATCAGCTATCCAGGTATAGAGACTGTAAGACTGATTGCATTATCAGCTATCTAGGTATAGAGACTGTAAGACTGACTATAACCACGATCTCAAAAAAATGTATAGTCGCTGATAATATGTCTTTGTTATTGAATGCGATTTGATTGTTGGTTTGTATGATGTCCATATGAAACGAATTCTCCAAATTTGTGTTAACTGGCCAGTGGTGCTTAAATCTTAAATAGATACTTGCTGATTGGAAACATAACAATACATTTGCAGTGTTTATTTTCGTATGCATTATGAATCTAACGTTCCTGTTTTTTTTTAAATCAACGAATCTAACGACTGAAAATACATTTGATAAATTGTTACTATTCTTAAGTCAATACTTTATTGCTTATAATTAATTTAAAAAAAAATCACTTATACAGTATTTTAGATTGTTCAACACCTTTTATCACGTGTATATATGATGTGTGATGATGTTAATGCTTTTGAATATGTATACAAGTATCAAATTCTTTCATACTTTTTATTCATACATCGTCACTCTATGTGTGTATTGTTATTATGGATAGACAGATCTCTGGTAGGTACACACACACACTCTAATCGACATAGAATGATAACAAGAACTATTTTTCGGGTGAGGTGGAGGTTGTTGGCGTCATCAAATGATTTAACTAATGTGCTATTTGCTAGCTATCTTTCTAAATACATCAATAAAATGTATTTTCATGCCTTTCAATTAGCCGGCAAAGGTATGTTACGAAGAAAGTAAGTAACACCAATTAATGTCCTTTAATTATTTATACTGGGGCACAACAAAATGTAATTAACATTATTTATCATATATATAAATAAACTCAATACAATTACATCAACTGTGAAATATTAAACGATAAATGAAGCAATATTTTGTTATTTTATTGAGAATGTTATCCACTGAACATTATAAATCTTCTTTGAAGGCCGTCCCAGCTTCCACGGGAAGCGGACAATTACAACAGGCGAGGCATGGTATAGGGGAAATAACCCAAAAAAGGGTTAGGGTAAGGGTTAGGGTTAGGGGTCGGGTTAGGGCTAGGGTTGGGTTTAGGCTAACCCAAACCCTAACCCGACCCCTAACACTAACCCTTACCCTAACCATAACCCTCTAACCCCCCCTTGCGCAATACCATACCATGCCTCGCCCGTTGTAGTTTACCGCCTCCCGCTTCCACATAGTCAGCCTCGTTTTCGATTCGTTTTATCATGGGAGGCAACTTCTACATAACTTCATATATACAGGGAAAGTTAAAAGGGTATATTATGTTAGTTGTGTGTATATATAAGTTTATTCGCGAGTTTGGGAAAATCGAACCCACCAGCCTTGAGACTTTCGTGCCGAGCAGATAAACTGTTCTTTGCTCAACCCTTACCTGATATTGTTAAGTTAAGAAACCAAAATAGCTGAAAACATCAAATGACATCAAGCGCGCGTTTGCTGTATCCAACAAGATTGAAATACACCACAATTTACAAGATGGTGTCTTCAACATCGCTGGTGGTTTGAGTGCCTCTATGGCCAGAAGAGTTATGCCAGCGGGAGTGTAAACTCCTGACAGGTCTTCCAAAGCCGGACAGATTGAAGGGTGCTTCAGGTTACTTGTTTGTTAATCTGGATTTGGTATTTCTCCATAGTTTATCAAAACCTTGTCATCCGCTGAATAAATTTATCGTGTTGATCACTCAACAGAATATAAATCGGTGTGTTAATCATTTGTTTGTTCTGACGCACACAACTGTTTAACATACCAACTCACTGTAAAGGAATTTGTGGAAAAAAAGTATACTTATCAAATTATTTCAACGTTAAAAAAATATTAGCTTTGCTTAAACTTTAAATATTTTCATATGTAACGTTATCGTAGCGGAAATCTATTAGATGTTTTCTGTGCATACTGTTTAGTTTGTTAGTTCTCTACCACAACAACCTTAATGTTAGTGGTCAATACATGACAAATAGCATCTTGCATAAAGTCATATTGAAGTCATAACATATGAGAGGAAACTGAACAACTTGTAAATTCATTTTGATTTAAAAGGTGCCCTTAAATAGCACGCATATATTTCCCTCTCAACAGCAATTCGTTAAGGATGCTTGTCACTCTGGCTACGTATGATAAATGTAATACGCAGTCCATCGCTGGCCTCCATCGTGAACGTTCTTCTGCAAGTCCGACGAATGTAAGGCAACAACAGTAATTGCACGTCTTTCTGTTATCGCTTAATTAGCATCTAAATGCGTCTTTTAAATTTTTGAATATAACTATTCAAAATGCATTTGCAACAAGCGGTTTAGATACGATAAAAGTATAATGATAGATACAAATAATGTATACATTAATATGTTATGTATACAACGTGCACAACTAAGAATGTTGACATTATAAATGAATAACTTACCGCATCGTAAAAACTATAAGAGCAATATGGTGGAAATCAATTATTTTTGTTGGTACATGTGGGTGATTAACCATTTGCTTTGTAATAATAGAGTCTCACCATTTCGCATTCATAGCACTGCATTTTAATTATAACGAAATTATTGACTTGTATGAACGTGTTACAGTTAAACGTTTGCAAAAAGAAACAGGGATGTGCCAAACAAATATAACGCAAAAATGGACGCGAAGTATTAACTGAAACGTTCAAATGTTTAGCAGATCACTATTATTATGTAAATACCTCTACGTGCACGCTTTTTAAATTGTGAACATGTATTGGATTTCCAGAGCTCAATTTACTACATGGTCTACTTAAAAATGAAATTTTCTACCGTTAACGCTAAACTTTATTATGAACTCCTATCTCGTCGTCATCATCATAAGATTGTATTTGAGGCGTAAAGTACTTTAAGGGTCATCTCCATTGATATCCTGAATTCAAAACGCGTGGTGTACTATTGACTGCGGACGTGTGTATTTTTCAAGCCATTAATGATCACTGGCAACTGTTTCGTATAGCTAAACGCATGATTGTCGTATTACGTCGATTCAATTATGTTTGTATTTATTAAGGAAACGCACAATGTGTATAATCATTTTCTATTCAAGCCTTTCACTTGGGCCTTTAAGGCCTCTTTGTATGAATTTCCGAATAGCTGGTATCCCAGTGCATATTCCCCCCCNTTCCCCCCCCCCCCACCCCAAACAAAAAGACCATGTTGTGTCTAATTTCCAAATTATGGGTCCCTCAGAGTTTTAAAGATAAGCAGACAATACTACTTAATAAGACATACAACAAAATAAAACCTATTTCCAACTGGTGTTATCTTCAGATGTGCCTTAACAACATCCCGCAACAATACGTAACCGGTAGGTCGTGCAATCGTTTGTGGAAGACAATTACCACATTGTGTCGAAATCATCGTCATCCACCTGAATACCTAGGCGGCACACATTGAGATAACGAATGAAGTGCAATACATTAACTCCAAAAATTCTAGATGTTGGAAAATCAAACTGACCTGTTGGAACAAACAAAACTCGCCAACCATTTAACGACTTTACAAAATCAAATAAAATACTAAACTTTATTTGAATTAAACTACCATAAAAACATGAATGTGGTCAACGATTTTTAATCAATGCTTATACCGTGCCTTGTGACATACACAGTAGCAGTAGAATTGCTGAGCTATACATTTAATAATTGGTTAAATTGTATCTAGTTCATGACATTGAACTCCCTGTTCGTATCATAACGGATCACATCATATCAATATCAACAACAGTCCGACTAAAGCTATTATTAGGTGTTCTATTTTTGTCAATGACGAGCCGACAATCCTACAGTGATTCGTCTTTTGTTAAAGCAACATTTACAATGACTTTAAATTAAACAACGTAATATCATTATCGATGTTTATGAAATCCGCATGTTATTAAAAAACATCAACAACATTTATAACGATTATGCTAACAATAATAACATACAAAAACAGTATGATTTACAAAATCTCACACCTTGAACGACATATTATGACATTGAAACAAAAATATGTTTGTGCGTGTAAATGTTGTTTTATGTTTATTTCTGCTATTGTATTATTTTTGTTTATTTTTTTTCGATACCTTATTCGTCAGAACTGTGTGTTTTTTTTTTACTTCTGCTATTATCATTTAACATAAATTAATAAAACTGTATGTTTTAACTAATCAGGTACACCATTCCAAGACGCAGTACGGGATGTATATCAAAGTTATTGGATTTTTGACACAAATAAAGTTTAACACATATTTTACATTTTTTGTCAAATAATTGAAAGCATCAATCTAAGCTCGCACAAATATTGTGATGCTAAACTAAACTCTCTATTCGATAATGTTGATGATGGTTTGATAATGATGTGATGACGACGACGACGACGTCGACGACGACGACGACGACGACGACGACGATGATGATGATGACGCTGGTGATGATGACTATTATAAGTATTCACCACGTATACTACATAAACTATAAATATAAATAATGATTTGAACACATATAATGCATTAACCTGGTAATTTTGAAAATGTGAACGTCCCATTAATTAGCGATAATAAAGATACCACATCATCAATTTCCAAAGTACCCGGCTTGTTTGTGAAATGTCTGAACACGTTGAAACAAGCATTTTTACATTTCACATCGTCGTGAAGACTTTATCTATAGGTCTATGACCTTAAATCGTCCAGTCACGGGGTTGTCCGCTCGAAATACCCCTTATAAAGACCGTTGTTTGAGCTGCACGTGGACAAAAGCTTGCTGTCTTATAAAAAAAATCAAGTCTGAAGTGAATATAATTATTTTGAAACAGGAATGAATGTAAAGATTATTGCCGTGGTGTTTGCGTGTTGCTGCCTGGCGCTGTTGGCTGGTAAGACGTCAATGTAATTAACGCATTATTTGCGTGTTGTTGTAAATATATGCATTTGTTTATTGTCACCTTTAATGGTTCAGTTAATTGCACGATTGTCTTGTTTGCGTTATAGAATATTTAGTTTCGAACAATTATTATTTTATTTTATTAAAATGTTCTATGTTGGTTTGATTAGCAATCCGTAACGTGATTTATTAAATCTTAATAATATACACAATTCGTTTACCGATATCAATATAATTCCAAAAAATGTTTTAAAAGATTTGTGTCGTTTGCAAATACAAACTTGATGATCCTGCAATATGGAATAATTGTAACTTCATGAAAACGTAGGCTTACAGGCTGCGAAATGGTCGCCATTTGTTTGCGTATGCGACCGCTATATGTTTCAAAGTCATGGAAATACTCAACTTGTTCGTCAAAAAATGTGGTTTACAAAATAGTTTACTACTTTAAATGTAATATGAAAATACGGTTGGTGATCTTGCACTTAGTTGAAGCAAACATGTTTAGTAATGCAACATGTCCACATAACGTAAGGACATAGTAAACATATACAAATCGCGTTGTGCGACATGTGTTTTTATCACAGGTTTTCATACCAAAAAACTACTTCCCACGTTACTTATTCGGTTGATGTTCCTTTGACGAAACGGGTTCTCCAAAGGTTTGTCTTGTCATAATAAATTTATAAAAAGCGAGAAGGTTTAAATTAATAATATACCGAACGCTACATATTTCGTGGTAGGGTTTGGTATTAGGCTCTACACATTAGTAAACATTTTGCTATTGTAAAACCGCAAAACAAGGCAAACTCACTAGGTTTCGTATGAATGATATTTATTCGCAAAATACCTGTTTTTACACATACTTAATATCGAACACATTTTGCACCGCTTTCCGGTGTATTCACGAACGTTTGTCCACGGACCTGCACGATAAATCGACCTGACAATGCAACCAGTTTTGCACGATTTGCGTAACTTCAATCTTTAAGCCTCTAAAACGCTCAAAAATCAACGAACATTTCGTAATATATTTCGTAAAATAAAGTAAACCTATAAATAATCAGTGTACCTTATAGCAATAGCCAAAATGTCAGCGTTAGAAGTGCTCTGGTAACATAGATTTAACAAGATATAAAATGTATATTTTTTATTTTTGTGTTGCACAATAAATTCGATTTTAATTTCCCGCAACGATATCTATTCATACGACACATGAACACTAAATTTGTGCATGAACATGTGTTGAATATACTGTACCACACAAAATGAAACAGAGCATTTTGTATCGTGTTAAATCTATGTTACCAGAGCACATCTAACGTTGAAATGTTGGCTATTGCTATAAGGTACACTGATTATTCATATGTTTACTTTATTTGACGAAATATATTACGAAACTGTCGTAGATTTTTAGCGTAATAGAGGCTTTAATTCATGCTTGATTATGTACAGGTCAAACACGTATACCAAGATTTATTTCTATGTTTAGAATGTATTTCGTGAAAACTGTGTGTGTCTTGTTTACTTCTGCTATGATCATTTTACGTGTATTAATACAACTTTATGTATAAACTAATCAGGTACAAAATTCCAAGACGCAGTAAGATAAGTTATTAGAGTGTTTACACATATAAAGTTTAAAACATATTTTACCATATAATGTTCTTGCATAATACCATTGTTAAATAATGGAAAGTCTAAATCTAAGCTATAAATATGGTGATGCGAAACTAAAATCTCTATTCGATTTTTCTAAAGCTGGATAATTTTAAAAGCTGAATAAACAATCGAAGAGGAAGATTATGAAAATTTAGAACATACACGATAGAATAGAGATAGGGTCAATACGTGTTATCGGTCAAGGCTGTTTATTCTAGTGCAAAAGACAAATCTATTTCACAATCTTATTAATATTGTACGTGATCCCATATTTTAGAACATAGCCTCTGATTACTTTTCTTGTCAATAATATTATCGGTGTGTTATTGATAAATCCGACAAGCCATGGAAATTCCGCATGGACTTACATATAGTTTAGAAGACGTTTGATTTGAAAACGTGACAACAATGTAACACATTTACTCTTGACTGTTTTATCGCCCACTGTTGTGAAAACGATAACGATAATAAGATAAACGTTTCCAAACCATCCTCACAAACCGTTTGAGTTAGACAGCGTGCTAATCTGACCTTAAAGATAATATCACTTCAGGATATACTTGAATTCAATGATCGATACAAAATAAAAACGATTCTGTCCGTTGAAAGGTGATCTTATGTTTATATGTGGATAGGGCATAAGCGTCAAGTGGTTCATGTAATAAACTAGTAACACTTAATCATTGGTCACCGAGTCTTGATACGATATTTGAATAAATGGTTCGCCAAGGATGCAGTTTTAAAAAGTTTTCAAGTCTTTCCTGACGCCATTTTTATTAACAAATGACCGTTCTGCGTATGCGCCTAACTGGATTTGTTGACCTTGTGAGAATACGTTTTAATTTTACTAACGACTCGTGTATTGTGTAGTGTGATCCTCTTGTAAAGATAAACCGTGAATGTTAAGTAGTCATTGTTAGTGCATGTGCTCACGATTATTGCGTTTAACATTTGTATACTTATTACTTTTTACCAATAATAAATCTATATAAATAAAACACATTGTCTTCGCAATTAAGGAAACTAGTACTCGCAGAGAAAATCACGCATTGTTTTCTGAAATGTTAGGAGTAACTATGCTTGTTCCGAAGTATGTTAATGTTCATAAATAATACAAAAATGACTTCGCTTAGAACGACTATAATTTTGGTAATTAAACTAAATTATTTGTTGTTATTTATGGAAAAGTTTCAACTATTCTTGCAAGACAAATTGCACACTCGAATATAGAAGTGTAATAATGTAATAATACCATTCGTTTAGTTTTCATACAAATAGTTGACGTAACTGAGTAATAATTCAATTAACGGTAATATTTATGTGTGGGCTTAAGATTGTGACATCAAATCGTCTTTATTCGCATTTAAACAAAACACGACGAATGATACATTTTGTAAATTACATTAAAACATGGTTAAGTCAGGTTTTGCATACGCATGACAGGCAGAGCCAGTCCAAGACTGTATATCCGACGAATTTTCTATAAAAATAAATTCTATAAATCATTTTTAAACAAAGCTTAATAAACGTCTGTCCAGTTCAATATATGAAAAAAAATCAGGTTGCGGGACATAACATTATGCATTCTTTTCAAACATAGTCTAATGCATATGCATGAGAGAGGTGGTCAAAGATAATGTTTCCAAGGTGGTGTCAATAAAACACGATGCGTTATCAATTATATACATTATTTTAAAAGAAAGCGTAATAAACGAATTTCATTTACAGGATCAGCAGAGGCGGTCAAGTGTTATGTGTGCAACACAGGTGACGCAGGCTGTGACGATTCGTTCGATAAAAGCAAGATGACCGCTGCAAATATTAAAACCGGTTGCATGGCCTGCTCGAAAGCAAAGGTGGCTCAGGGTAAATATTAATTTAATGGTCTACATTAAGTTATTGCAGTATTTTAAAATAGTTAATATAAAACTGAGAGACTGAGAGGCGCAAAGACGGGCTGGTGAGTGGCCGACCGACCGACCGACGGACGGACGGACGGAAGGACGGACGAACGAACGAACGGACGGACGGACAGACAGACAGACTTATACCAAATTATTATTGATAATACATCATAAATTACATATATTACATTACGGAATTACGCAACAATTTAGTATGGTACATATGAATCGATCAACACTCTTCCTTATTTAAGTTATATGGGTTTCCACTTTACAGTTATATCCAGAGATTGCTCCTCTACAGCAGAGACCTTTGACGGCTGTAAGACACAGTCCGCGGCCGGCCTGAGTGCAACGGCCTGCTTCTGCACGTCCGACCTCTGCAACTCGTCGGAGCGCGTATCCATGGCAACAATAGTGCTGGCACTTCCGGCACTGGCGTACATCGCATTCAAATTGAGCTTTTTGTAAAAAAAACATCACTATTATTGTATGTTTAGTTTTCATCATATACACTATTTTTTTACTTAACGACCAGTTCAGCAAAACTTGTTATATTTTAGTGTAAATATAAACATATTTTGTCCGTTATGTGTGTATATCGACGGCTGTTTTACGAATCACCTAAATGTTCCATAATTGCAATTCAGTGACACTTCTATATGTACTATGCGAGTACCTTATAAATACAAAATAACTAAACACGTTTTATGTATTCATAAAAATATCCTGCACAATGTGATCAATTTTCTAACTTATCATGTAAAAAAAAGAAAGATGAAAAATCAATTTCTTGAATTTTTCTATACAGGTTAATAGTTCACCAAAATAAAAGTTTTATTTTATCTAGAGTATGTTTATTCTCCTTTCATTGAGATGTCGTATGCCGAACTTTATAAACTGTTTGTCTTGTCCTTTTCTGTCTTGAATGTACATTCGTTTCTTTGGTTGTGTGCTGTGTATTTGGTTTCCATGCACTACACAAATGTATTGGCCTTATTCATACTACGCATAATGGCTATTTCTATAGCGTTATTGTAGTTATTTTATCCTCTTGTAGACGCATCTTTGATTGCATGCATAGTATACGCTCAGTAAGTACAAACACACATAAGCCAAATAAAGAAAAGTTCCCAAACTGCGCTTCTTATTTCGCTGCTGACCACTTTTAAAAATGTTGTAAATCAAGTTGCTCGTAAAATTAATTGTATTTATGTTTATAGCTATCAAGTTGAAACTTACTTGGCCGTTTGTGTTAGCAACTCGGTCAAATAACATCATACCGGTAATATATAATTTAATTATCAAAAACAACGCCGTGTGTACACTCAGGTGATCGATACCTTGTAGATAATACTTTTAAAACATAGAATGTAAAGTCCCGACGCCAAGGATAGATTGACGTTGAACTAATAATTGAACGGCTTATTCATTGCTGGACAAAGGCACACGACCATCTTAAGAGCATATTAATGCCTTGCATGTCATAACAAATATAAAACATGACACTACGGCTGATCCAGATGAAGAGAATCTTGATCATAGCAAGTGGTCATTTATAAGTGCCAGATAAACAATCGCCGAAATAAAAATATTTACAAACACGTTCAAGAAAGTTAATGTACAAAAATAGTAGGAAAAATAAAACATTGTATATTTAAACTACAAAACTTAACTCTTTATAATATTGGCAGTACATTTTACCAATAAAAAGACGCAAAAAACAAAATGCAAACGTTCTGTGAGCATTAACAAAACATTACACGGTGATGCCGCCCACATAGGATAAACACCTTATATTGGAAGAATAGTACACTTTACCCAATATAACTATGAACTAAAGATTATATAAAATATTCAATCGATCGTTTTTTGTTTTGCGACAAAATTGGTATAACAGATGTTCGTTACTAATATTCATGAGTCTCAAAATGGTGTAATAGGGCATATGTAGCACATTGTGAAATCTTAACGTCAGCATCGCTGTCGATTCGTTTTATCAAGGGAGGCAACTTCTATATACCTTTATATCGGGAACGTGAAAAGGGTATATTATGTTATTTGTGAGAACATTTAAGTATATTTGCGAGTTTGAGAAAACTGAAACCACGAGCCTTAAGATTTTCGTTTAGAGAAAATGAACAGTTCTTTTCTCAACACTTACCTGATTTTCTATTTATCCCATCATTTTCGCATTGTCTGCCATCATTTCGAAAATAAACGCACCATAATTGCTGAAATCATCAACTGACATTTTGCGCACGTTTGCTGCATTCAACAAGAATAAAATAAACCACAATTTATAAGATGGTGTCTACCACATTGCTGATGGATTGATTGCCTTTTTGACCTGGAGAGCTATGCCAGCGGGAGTGTAAACTCCTTGCAGGGCTTCCAAGCCGGACAGATTGGATGGTGCTTCAGATTATTTGTTTGATAATCTGGATCAGGTATGGCTCCATAGTTTATCGAAACTATGTCATCAGTATAAAATATGTATCATGTTTATCACTCAACTAAGCATAAAGCTGAATTAGGTGTATGCTCTGAAACACAAAACTGTTCAACAATAAAACAAGACGCGAAGGAATAAGTATTTAGCATACATTTGTTTTTACAAAATAGTAAAAATATTATTTGGAAAAAGGAAATTTAATTATCAAAACATGTTAACGTTAAAACTTTTAGTTTGTCATAAACTTTATGAATCTTCACATATAAAGTAATCGTAGCTGAAATATATTAGATGTTTTATGTATATTCTCTAAAAAATTGGTTAGTTCTATACCATCACAATTGTAATATAAGTAGTCATACCATGAAAAAATATCATCTTGCATAAAGACATAATTTTATACAAGTCATAATATATTTCAGAAACTGAATTACCTGAGCATCCATTTTGAATAAAATAGTGGTGCCCTTTAATAGCAAATATGTTTGTCCCTCTCTACAGCAATATGTTTATGGACCTTGTCCCTCTGGCGACGTTCTGTTTCTGAAAGTCCGACGTCAATGGGCTCCTTCGGTTCTCGCTTAACGCGCATTTACAATGCTTCTATTTTAAAATGCTTGGATATATTCAGTATGCAATTGCAAGCGACTTTTACAAAACTATAATATTAATGATTTAAGAAATATATAATTTATACATAAATATGCTATTTATACAACGTATAATAACTAAGAATTTCTACATTACATATGAATTACTATCTGCATCGTATATATTTTTCGAATAAAGTGGTAAAAATACACTATTGTGTTGGTATATTTGGGCGATTCACTTTTTATTTTGTGATAGTAAAGTCTCAACAGATCGCATTGATAACACTGCACTTTGATTATAACGAACATATTGATTAGTATAAGTATAAATGCTTAAGTAAAACGTTCGCAACAAGAAACGTATGGAGGCTATTAATTTTACAAAAATCCACTCATGCTGATCTGTGTTAAACATATTGTTTCCGGGTGAAATACATATGTGTTTCTTCTTTTGTAAACTCAAAAGGTGTATTTTGAAAACGAGGTTGATGAAACAATGTACACTCGTATTTATATAAAATAAGATGCACGTTATTAAACTATTAAATACATATTATGGTCTTCCGGTTATGGCGGGTGTTGACGTGTTTTTGTCGCTTGTCGGAAAAAAGTGAATATGTGACTCCTTACACAACTTTCTGGTCAAAAATTTATATCGGTGTAATTCATAGTGAACGTGTCATGTGGTTGTGCTAAAAAAATGAATTTGACTTTGCAGGAAAGGATATATTTCGACATCTCTTTTGCTAAAGGTATTTAATAAACATAAATATGTGTTTGTATGCTCGTCGGCTCAAATCACCGAGAACTAGTTTCCACCAGTTGTCCAATTAGCCTCCAGTGTCGATCATTTTTTTACTGTTACCTGTTTTGCTATTACCTGTCACCTAAGATCATAATCGGGTTACCGTTAGTGCACACACGTCACGCCTCGATGCACTGGTCTGCTAAACTGTACTAAACGTTTCTATACTGTGCTATACTTTTGCAAAAAAACAAAGCATCAACATGAATAACCACCACTCAACTCCTGTAGTGGGTAAACGATGTGACAAACGCGACTTATCAACATCCAGTATTGACATTGATGATGGAAATAAGAGGAACAAATTATCCCACTCTGATATAATGCAGAACAGTGCAGTCTTGACCCATGTTCATCAAAGCGAGGCAGACCTAGAAACCCTAACCAACAGGATGCACACAATGTTCAAAGTCGAACTCGAAGCAATGGTCACGTCGATTGTGCAGGCGTTCATCCCACAGGTACTGACGGGGATCAACGCGTCACTAAATGAAAAAATTGGGTCCCTTGTTCAGGAAAACAAAGTTCTCAAAGATCAGGTGGCTGAGCTTACGATACAAGCGGACCGCGCGGAGCAATACAGTCGCCGTAATTGTCTACGTGTCACCGGGATCCCTGAAACCGATAAGGAGGTCACTGACAATATTATAACTGAGATGGCAAGCGAACTTGGTGCCAACCTTTCCATAGAAGAGATCGATCGCTCCCATAGGTTAGGTCCCCGATCGCAATCCAGTGCAAAGCATACGGACATTATTGTCAAGTTTGTTTTCTACAATGCCCGCCAAAAACTGTACAATGTGAGATCTCATGCTAAAAACACAACGAATTACAATAGGAATTTCATTAACGAGGCCCTAACGAAGCATCGCAGTGAGTTGTTCTTTGACGCACGTAAACACGTGGGTGAAAAACGTGTAGAGAGCGCATGGACCCACGACGGAACTATTTTGGTGCGCGACCTTAAACGCGTGATCCATCATGTATAAACTCCTGAACAGCTAGCCAATATCCGCGTCAATAACAATCCATCGTACGCATCGGTCGCCAGCGTGAAGAGTACATGAACGATACTTTCCACGCTTTCTTTGCTGTACAGTATGTACACGTCATTTTCTTGATTTGATCATATAAGAGTTAACTTGTGGGTTCACCTGTTTGACATTTTATACTAAATTTATAAAATAAACACCTTCATAAAAAATAATTGCCACTCAGTGATGCCAAAGCGTTATCACGATCGACAACTTATAATCCGCTTAAATAGTGACTTTGAAGGAATTTGCTATGCCTCATTGTCTATGTAACATAAACATAATTATTGTGCTGTCACCCTTTCAAAATTGCTTACATAAAATCATCCGTTAAATCTTTCTGCCAGTCGGACATTTAAATACATCAAGTTTTATACAATTTTCATAGATGCGCTCATATGTATCCCGGAAAAATGAAACTTATTGGAAAAAAACACTCCATTTGCTGGTACAAATAAACATGAACCATTTATAATCCTTTCAAAATCACACACCGTATCAACCGTTATTATTTAAAGTAAGCTATCATTGGTTGATATAATGGACCAGCGTTGTTTTTACCGGGGTGATTAGTGGGTTTTTCTTAACTCGTGCTTTTCCGGGATCAGTCTATTAAATCATATTAGCATTGGGCAGATAATTGTGCTGTCTATGTTTTTAGGTGTATTACTGTACGATAGTGCTAGCTGTGTAGACTTCTTGTAAAGTGAGAGAACTAATTATATATAGAGCTATATATATATATCTCATGTTATATTAACATTTACATCTACACATGTATAGCTCTATGAGAATGTATGTATATGTCAATATGCGTATGCATGCGTGTATATGTGCATTTATCCGTAGTCTGTGTACGTGTGCGTATGTTTGTATATGGTTATATCCCTGTATTAATTCACTGACATAATTATGCTAATTATAGTGTTCTCTTGTCTCGTATGTGTATAACTGTTTGACTGGTGTGTTTTTCCTTAAATTTATATACTTTGTAAATAACTGTTTATTTAATTAACCAAATAAATTTTATATATTTAATACAAAATAACATGAATAACTTCAAATAACGATGTCTAGCTTCAAAAATAAGTAGGCGTATGTGTTTGTAACTGTATAACTGTCTGGTGGGCTTATTAATACTACATTGTTTTAACCGCATTACTTTTTGAATGGCTAATTAATACTGTATTGGTTTAATGCTCGTTACAAGCAAACTGAATATTCTCTGATTGGCTGAGTATGTCTTCTGTACCCATGCTGTGCATATTTTCTTTTGTAAATATGTACTTTCACTGTTCCTTGTAAGTGTAAAATACCCTTATAGCTTACGTATGTATCTCTGTATTAATTCACTGACATAATTATGCTAATTATAGTGTTCTCTTGTCTCGTATATGTATAACTGTTTGACTGGTGTGTTTTTCCTTAAAGTTCTTCACTTTGTAATTAACTCCTTATTAAATTAACCATGTATATTAAATATATAATCAAAAACATGAATAACTTCAAACAACTATGTCTAGCTTCATAAATAAGTACGCGTAAGTACTTGTAACTGTATAACTGTTTGATGGGCTTATTAATACTGTATTGGTTTATGCTCGTTACAAGCAAACTGAATATGCTCTGATTGGCTGATAATGTCTTGTATCTCTTTATATGATTCTGTACCCAGGCTGTGCATGTTTTCTTTTGTAAATATGTACTTGCACTGTTCCTTGTAAGTGTAAAATACCCTTATAGCATGCGTATGTATTTCTTAACGAATAAGAGCAGCTTCTTTCCGTCCAAATAATTGTGTATGACACCTAATTCTCCAACTGACCAGCTCATTTACAAAATGACCTCTTACCAACTGGTTTACGTCTTTATAACCTTTCTTATTTGCTTCCTTTTCTTTCTTTATTGTTCTCAGGACAACGGATTTGTTGATGAGCTTTGGACTATTGTTAATCTTGTTAAAGTGCACTCACCTTTCTCAATGTGTATTGGTGGATACACATAACATTTTACCAAGATATAAACCAATCGGATTGTTGTTCGCGACTTTAATTGTATTAGTCATTCTTTCGTTGTACAATGACGAAATTGCTCTAGAATCGTCTATTCAAAACATCAGACTTTTTCGGCATATTCAACGGCCGTATACACGCGCTATAGTTAGTAAACGCTACTTTTCTAATTTAATATTTGTAAGAAAAACACTTTTTGTCTTTTTAACAGCCCTGATAGTTACATGGCTAATCGCAATAATGTTGCTTTCTGGGGATATCGAACTAAACCCAGGCCCAGTATTTATAAGTTTCCAAGCTTCCTCTGTCACGGAGATAAATACACTTACTGACTTATTGACAATGCCTAATAACTTCTCATTTATTCAGTATAATGTGCAGAGTATTTTTAACAAATTGGACATTCTTACAACAGAACTATCGAATTTTGATGTATTATCCTTCACTGAGACTTGGCTTAATAACTCCATTGAAACTGATGATCTATTTATCCCCTCATATCACCGCCCCGAGCGCAAAGATCGAACACATGATAGCCACGGTGGCGTCATACTATACGTAAAAGATTCTATTCACTATGAACGCAGACCTGACCGTGAGCCTATTTCACTAGAATGCATTTGGATTGAAATTCACTTGCAGAGTAAAAAGCGTGTCTTATTTGGGTTATTTTATAGACCACCAAATGCAAATGCGTCTTACACTAATTTAATTGATGACTCTATCGGTTTAGCAATTGACACCGGTATACCAGATATTATAATAACGGGTGATTTTAACATGAATAACAATATATCTACATTAGCAAGAAAACTTAATTCTTGGTGTCTTGAGTACAGCCTTGTTCAAGTTATTGACGAACCATTTTTTCCGAAAAGGTCTTCGCCAATTCTTGACCTGTTGCTTCTAAGTAACCCAAACAGCTTGGTATTATCAGGTGTCGGGGATCCTTTTCTTGATCAACAATATCGCTACCATTGCCCTATTTTTGGTCTTTTTAAATACAACAAGCCAAAAGCGAAAATATACGAGCGTCGCATATGGAAATATGAGGACGGTAACTACGATTTGTTACGCGAAACTTTCTCTTCATTTAACTGGGAATCAATTGCAAGTAATGATGTTGACAAATATTGCACTAATATCACTGATACTATAATTCGAAATGCTAAACTTTGTATTCCAAACAGGCTAATAAAGATCAAACCGCGTGACGCTCCTTGGCTCAATACACATATACGTCGTATGATAAGAAAACGCAAACGAGCTTATAAAAACGCGAAATACAAACACAGTATCTATTATTGGTCAACATTCCGTACACTTAGAAACCAGACCACATCATTAATTAGACAAGCAAAAGATCATTACTACGATAGCCTATGCGAAAACCTCAAACAAAACAATCACACGTCTAAGGACTGGTGGAGAACTCTAAAGCCATTTATCAACAAACCTTATAATAATTTAACTCCAGCACTCATTAATCCCGCATACAATTCGGTTGTAACAGATTGCGTCGAAAAGGCGAACATTCTTAACAACTTCTTTCAAAGTCAGTCAAAAATTGATATTGATAATGATAACTTACCCGACCTTACTTATGTACCAATTTCTAACTTGCTAGAGTCCTCCATTATCACTCCTACTGACGCTCATGATAATCTCAAAACACTTTCGTTAGACAAAGCATCAGGACCTGACGGTATAAGTAACCGTATATTTAAAGAATGTAGAGACGAATTTTCCCCCTCTTTATGCGACTTTTTTAATTTCTCACTCGACAAATGTATAACGCCAAGCTGTTGGAAAGAAGCGAACGTCAGTGCAGTTTTAAAAAAGGGTGACCCTAAAATAGCGATTAACTACCGTCCCATATCATTCCTTAATGCAATGGAAAAAGTGTTTGAAAAAATAATATTTAAACATGTGTACAATCAACTTATTAGCAACAAAATTCTGACCTCATTTTAGTCTGGCTTTTTGCCAGGCGATTCAACCAAAAACCAACTTACTTTTATTTACGATACGTTTTGCAAAGCCCTCGACAATGGATTAGAGGTAAAAGCTGTCTTTTTTGACATAAGTAAAGCATTTGATAAAGTCTGGCACCTGGGTCTATTTCATAAACTGAATAATATCGGCATCCGTGGAAATTTACACTCTTGGTTTATAAACTATCTTAATGGAAAACGTAAACGCGTAGTACTTCCAGGTACTGTTTCAAACTGGGCTTCACTAGAGGCCGGTGTTCCACAGGGCTCTATATTAGGGCCTCTTTTATTTTAAATATTCATAAATGATATTGTCAATGATATTCAATGTAACATTCGTCTATTTGCCGGCGACACATCCCTTTACATAATCATAGATGACCCAATCACTTCACATGCAATATTACATAACGATATCGACCGAATATCTGACTGGGCTTTAAAATGGCATGTCCTATTTAATCCTTCCAAATCTGAAACACTTACATTCTCCAGAAAGCAACATCCGAATACCTATAACTTCACAATGTTGTCAACGCCAATACCGGAAAAAAGCTCTCACAAACATCTAGGTGTTTTTCTTTCGAACGACTGTAAGTGACATATCCATATTAAATATATATCAGATAAAGCATGGAGTCGAACTAATATTATGCGTAAACTGAGATTTAAACTTGACCGTAAATCACTCGAAATAATTTATACGTCATTTATCCGACCGTTGGTAGAATATTCAGACATAATATGGGATAATCAAGCAGAAAAACAAGAACTTGACAAAATTCAAAACGAAGCAGCACGAATTGCATGTGGGGCATCACAATTAGTATCCCTAAACGATTTGCAAAAAGAAATTAACTGGGAACCGCTTCAAGATCGACGCGACAAACATCAATTTATCCTTTTTTGCAAAATGCAAAATTCCCTTACCCCTCAGTACTAAACCGACCTGGTACCCCAACATGTCGGAGCTGCTACTAGGTATAATCTCCGTAATGCAAATGCATTACGCACATCCGAATCAAGATCAGAACTTTACTATAATTCCTTTCTACCAGCAGTTATTCGAAAATGGAATATACTACCAGAAGAAGTACAAAATAGTGAATCGTTGAATATGTTAAATCCAAGCTTAAAAGAAGTTTGACTAAAATACCATCGTACTTTTATATAGGAAAACGCTATCTCTAAATACTGCATACGCGGCTAAGGACTAAATCGAGTGCGCTTAATGAACACCTTTTCGCGAAAAACCTCGTCGAATCCCCACTATGTTCATGTGGAGATATTGAATCCAATTACCACTTCTTCTTCGTATGTCCCAATTTTAACGCAATACGTATTACATTAATGAACAGTATCTCCAGAATAATCAGCGATGTTGAGCTTGATATTCTACTTTTCGGTAANCTGGGTACGCGCTGGACATGCACCTTTAAAACCCGCTATAATAAAGGACCAGTACAAATGTACTGGTTTGTTTATAAACAGCGATCGTAGTATTCCGAGGAATTTTGATAGTGGTAACCAAGAGCGACGCCAATTAACGGCGTCGTTTCATTCATAGATTTGTGTGTACATAGCGGGGAATGCATCCGTTCTATTTTATAGTGTAATTGACAAATTGTTTTGTATCACCCCTCTGTAGAGTGTTAACCCGCTTC
Source organism: Dreissena rostriformis (assembly GCA_007657795.1). NCBI lineage: Eukaryota > Metazoa > Mollusca > Bivalvia > Myida > Dreissenidae > Dreissena > Dreissena rostriformis. The sequence goes on along the minus strand of VMBQ01000705.1, from coordinate 147,059 downwards.
AACATATAATATAAATTTATATTAATTATTATAAATGCTGTTGTATACATCATTTCCACCAGATGTCTTTCAAGGGTTGGTGAACATGGTCAACAGGATGTCACCCTTCAAATACTATCCTGGCTGGACAGTGTCATGTTTTACGGTTGAGGACCAACTCCTCATGACATTGATGAAGCTGAGGCTTAATTGTAAGGACTTGGACTTGGTAGTTCGGTTCAATACTAACAGGGGCACTGTTTCAAATATCATTAATACCTTCATCTGTGTGTTACATTGAATTTTACTTGAAGGAGTTCTATAGCGTGTTGGAATACCAAGTAAACTTAAATGTAAATGGTCTATGCCAAAATCTGTTGATGATTTTAGTTCTGCAAGGATAGCAATTGATGCAACAGAAATAATACAAGATGTTCCATCTGATATGAACTGCCAAGCTCTTTCCTATAGTAACAAGAGATGTGTTTGTCAGAAACACAATGCCCCCTACTGCGCGGCTTTGAAAATGATATTTTTTTCACCTTGAAGGATGACCTTGACCTTGAACTTTCACCACTCAAAATGTGCAGCTCCATGATAAACACATGCATGCAAAATACCAAGTTGCTATGATCAATATTGCAAAAGTTATGACAAAACTTTAACCAAGGTTAAAGTTTTGGGACAGAATGACAGACAGAATGACAGACAGACAAGCCAAAAACAATATACCCCCTTTTTTAAAAGGGGGCATAATTACAAAAGCAGACATACTGTTAAAGCAGTAACTTGTGTGGCACCAATTGAACCGTTAGTATATTGTTCAGATCTAAATCCTGGCTCTACATCAGATTCAGCTATTGTAGAACACTGTAAAGTTTTTGACCAACTACAGCCAGGTGATTTGATTTTAGCAGATAAAGGTTTTAATATTGTTGATAAACTTCCATCTGGTGTCACGTTAAACATCCCACCTTTTCTTTATAGTAAATGTCATTTTACAAAGAAGGATGTTGAACTTTGCTTTAAGATAGGATGGAGCAGAAAATATATAGAACGAGCCAATGAAAGAATAAAGAACTATGATATTTTAAAACATATTCAGTCACAATATAGGCACTTGTCAAATAAAATATTTCAACTATGTCGTTGTCTTGTGAACCTTCAAGCACCACTGCTGAAGGAAATTGCTGATAAATATGAAATAACATAGTAAGATTTAATAAAATTGTTAAACTGTATTCATATTCATTTGTTATTATTATCTCATACCATGTTATCTGTTAACATAGACATATGTATATCAATAAAAGGTCAATCTTTCTTGCAAAGTTTCAAAAGGTAAATATGTTATAAAACATTCGAGCATATCAAAGCACGACACAACTAATATAATCATAGACACGCTTATAAATGAAACAAAGGACAATAACTCATTTACAATTGACAAACTGAAATAACACATGAGAGTACTAAATGTCACAATATCTCAATAGATATAACCACACTTGGTCAAATGATTAAACAGAAGGATTGCACTGCCTTCAATTAAAAGAGGGTAAGAATGTTTTGAAATAAAAGTCAATCATAATGGGGATGTTCATTGCCCAAGAATCATCTTTCACTATACGAATGATCTGCATGTCATTTGGGGTCCACACAATCAAATCACAACAATTTGTCCCTGTCAGGTAGAGTTCACCCTGAATTTGGTGCCAGTAGTCATGGGTCTCTTTTAACATCAACCCTTCATGAGATGATGGCTCTGAAACAAAAACATATATCAATGAATAAAAATTCCGTATGGCATCGATATTTTAGTATAGTACTAGTACTTTATTGTGCAATTTTGTCACTAAACAATTGAATTCAATGAAGTTTGTCAATTAATTTAACATTCACTGGAATATCAACATACCTGTATCCAGTTTGCTTTTCAGGATAAAGTTCACTCATTGTCACTGTAGCCTTTGGTGGCGCAGACTTAGGACGTTTCATCAAACTGCACTTGACATCAGTTTTGCTAGTTCTCTTATACCTGAAAAATTATAAAAAACAAATCTGATATAATAAATAGAACTATATCTATAGGATTAAGATGTCCAGGTTAAAGAATACTATTAGCTGATTGTAGAATTATTGTAGCCATTAATGGCAATAAGAGAGCTAACACAGTAATCATGTTAATCGCTAGCCCGACTACCCAGCCTAGTGACATGTAATTATGGTAAGTCAAATTAATACATTTAAATAAGACAGGCTAGAACAAATTTGCATCTGATTTTATTAATGCATGTTATAGGCTTTTTAAATTTGATAAAGTGAAGACTGATAAAACACCTGCTTGCTTGAACAATTCAAAAGCATTATTGATTTTGTACTTGTAATAATTCTGAAATGCAAGTGGAATAAAACGTTATTTATAAAGGCTTGTTATATGCTGGAAACAGGTATGAGATATTGTGCATTGTTGGGAAATGTTGCCCAATCATACTTGTTAAAACATACAGAACTCAAAAGAGTTCATTATTTCATATAAAATGTGTAATTAAATATATGTCACACAAAAGGCATCAATTAGAATAAGTAACAAAGTAAAAAGATAGAATGTCGGCTTAAGCGTACGATTACCGAAGCGTACCAGGCTTAAGCGTACTAAACTCACACATTTTCAATGTTTGTTAAGAAGTTTACAACACCTTATAAAGAATTAAAGTGTGAGCCTAACTGTATAAACACATCCATTTAATTGGATGGCACACTTAAGCCTAAAATGGTTCACTACAGTAATGCACTGGTACGCTTTGGTAATGGTACGCTAAAGCCTGCATGCAAATCAAAAGATAAATTAAAACTTATTTTTCAAATTTACCCAAACAATAGTGCTGCTGCTACATGATGGCATTTGTATTACCCCATGGGACACTGGCAGGAGGTCGACTGTACAAGGCCATTATCTTCCTGATCAAGGCAAATCTGCAGATAACACATTATTCAAAATGACACTAAATCCTTGTACATTAAAATATATAACCGATAATGTTTATATCCGAAAGCATGTGCATTATAAATGATAATCATCTTTAAATAAGATAACGGTCGATTGTGCTGCAATGCAATGAAAAAGGGGTTGTAAAACAATGCTTTAAATCGTTATCCGATATATTTAAACATTTAAACTTCAATGATGAAAGAAAATTTACCTGTACTTTATACGAAGTGTTCTTCATCGATGCAGACAAGCTGTTACAAATGAATGTTGGCTCCTCCTCTTTATCCTCGGCTATTTCCGTAAAATTGCCATATATGGAAGTTGCAAAATCGTCTACTAATGTTAATCGCCTATGTTTGTAAAAGTCAAGTGTGAAGTTGTCAACCTGAGAGTGATAGCTGATGCAGTTTCATTTCACCAACGGTAAGGTGTACTGTGTAAAGCGTGCCGTGTACGTACATATGATACATGTGGCGAATTTATTTTTGAAAGTTACAAAAGCGAATTGCAGTTTAACTAATTTGAAAGATATCAACTTCAAAGTTAAAAATGAAAATGAACTTGTAAAACTGAGATAATCAAAAGATCGATTTCAAGCAACATTTTATATTTAAACAAATCTATTCAGTGCGATCTAAGTATAAATTGTCATGTTGACAAGGCTGGATTTTTGGCAATGAATAGCCTCCATAGAAACGGGGATGTTCCAAACTAATTCAATGCATATTTGACACCATATATTAGCTGAAACGTTCAAGTGTTCAGCAGATCCCTGTATTATTATATAAATATGTCCATGCTTGTTAAATTGTGTTTTTGATTTCGACAACTCCAGTTACTACATGGCCTACGCCTACATAACTATTGACATTCTCTACCGTTAAGGCTAAAGTTTATTATGAACAAATATCTCGGCATCATCAACATAAGATATGTATATAGACGCATATGGTTGTGACATTTTCATTTTATCTTTTATCGACCACATTTTATTTGAGGTGTAAAGTACTTTAGGGATCATCGCCATTGATATCGTGAATGAATTCAAAACGCGTGGTGTACTATTAACTGCGGACGGGTTTCCTTTTCAAGACAAAATGCTCGCTGGCAACTGTTTTGTAAAGCTTAACTCATGTTTTAAAAAAAGAGAATACAGAATGAAACTGTTGTATTACGTCTATGTAATAATGTTTCCATAATTGTTTACATACGGACACGCCAAATGTGTATCATCATTATCTATTCAGACCTATCCCTTGTGCCTTTTAGCGCAGATATACCTCTTTGTCTGAATTGCAGAATATGTGGTATTCCTGGGCGTAAATTCCAACTTAGGACACCCTGTGCCTAAAGTTCCTAATTAGTGGCCCCTCTGTGATCTTAAGATAAGCAGAAAATAATAAAATACATAAACCAAAATGATACCCGTCTTCAACTGATGGTATTGTCCGATGTGCCTTAACAAAATCCTGACACAATCCTGCAACAATAAGTAACCATTAGGTCCTGTAATCGTTGGCGAAAGACAATTACCAAAATTTGTCAAAATCGTTGTCATCCTATGGAATACCAAGGCGGCACACATAAATATTTTAGGAAAGGCTGGCAAAACAATCTTACTCCAGACATTCTAGATTTTGACTGATCTGTGGGTACAAACTAAACTCATCATCATCATCATCATCATCATCATCATCATCATCATCATCATCATCATCATCATCATCATCATCATTACCACCACCACCACCACCACCACCACCACCACCACCACCATCATCATCATCATTATTTTTATCGTAATTCAGATAACACATTTAAACTTATACATTAAATTTCATATCCGCTTTTTAACCACAAATTAATGTTTCACAAAAGAAAAAATAATAATATTCCTTAAATTTATCATTATACATATTGATATATTATTCCGTTTCTGATGATAATTTATACGTTTCTTATTTAAAAAAACAACAACGGGAGACGTTAATTATAAAAAGATAACAAAAGAAATAAGTTGTCTGGCTCTTCTTGTTATTAACGTCAATGGAATAATGTGCTTGCCAGGCAACATGATTAATGGATAAGTAGCTGAATTAACAAACACTCATCTTTAAAATCATTTGTTTATTATAGATGCTTAAACAATTATTATGTTTTATATATTTGTTTACAGTTTTAGTAAGACGTTGTTCTATGCAAGCTTGTGATCGCAGAGTGCATACTATGTGGGAAGTAATCTAATCCTTTTGCCCACGCGCAATTGGACGAACCTTTGTTCAAGCACTCACGATGTGCACCACTAAATGTGAACGTCCCACCAATTGGCGATACTAAAGATATCGTATCATCAATTTCAAAATCACCCTTAAATCGTCCAGCCACATCCTTGCCCACTCAAATTACACCTTATAAAGCCCAGTGTTTGAGCTCCACGTCGACATAACACTTATGTTGTAGAAAAACTCCAAGTCTGAAGTGAATATAATTATTTTGAAACAGGAATGAATTTGAAGATTATCGCCGTGGTGTTTGCGTGTTGCTGCCTGGCGCTGTTGACTGGTAAGAAGGCAATGTAATTAACGCATAATTATGTGTTGTTGTCAATATATGCATTTTGTAATTTTTTATTTTTCAATTATAAACAAAATAATTTTACCGATATCAGAAGTATTCACAAAAAACGTTTAAACAATTTATGTCGTTTGCAGATACAAACTTGGTGATCCTGCAATATGGAATAATTTTTAATTTATGAACATCTTGGCTTACAGGCTGCTAAATGGTCGCAATTTGTTTGCGTATGCGACCGCTATTTGTTTCGGAAGGCATAGAAATACCTAACTTTTTTGTCAGCAAATGTGGTTTACAAAATAGTTTACTAATTTTAATGTTATATGACAAACGGTTGGGGATCTTGTCAAAGTAATATAAAATCCCCACACTGATCATTCATTTATCTACCCGTTAAAACGCGCGGTTGCACTTTACTGACAAAATACTTATTTGTTTAAAACAAATCATGATACATATAGAAAACCCTCACGAATTAGCGGGCTCCCCCCTTTATCCCATTAAAAATGGTGAAAAATTAAACAAGAAATCCTTGAAAATGTTACCTGAGTCGCGCTTTTGTTGATATTTTTCTCCCCACACAGATCCTAGAAAGTCACGTGGTATAGGCACCGTGATGACGCAATCAAGTGATTTCGTCAGCTATGTCGTAAAATAAGGTCTTTTAAATTCAAACAGTTACGAAATCGGGTGATCTCTTTAGCGTCGCGGTTAGAGTGTTTGGTTACCACTCGGGAGACCCTTGTTCAATCCCCCGTCGGATCCAGATTTTTTTTCTTTAGCTAAACGAATTTAAAAGAAACGCTGCATTGGATTGATAACTTACGGCTTTTTTTATATACGGTATATTTATTTCAAAAAGTAAACATTCATTTCATGTATAAATCCAAATTTAAGAACAAATGAACTAGGAGTGAAATGCCAAAAAAAGTAGTCCATATGGTCGTGGGATAAAGGGGTGTGGGATAAACCTTATCTTTTCTGTATGGGTAGTATTTTGTTCTATAAAATCATTTAGCTGTAGGATAAAAAGCAATCATGTTTAGTAATGCAACTAGTCCGCAGGACGTGAAAACGGTCAATAGACAATACGAATAAAACGCATCAGAACAAAACATAGCTGATCTAGCTAGGAATCTGGACTTCTTTAAGCGTTTTGTTTTAAGTTTACAAACGATAATTGTGTTTAGATTGGAATATAAGATTAATTTAAATAATATTATGGATTGATTCACATTGATTTCCTCATGAAAGTAGTATTGGCTACTACAGCTAACCCCGAACGCACGTATATCATAACATTGATCTGATGTTGTATGATTAACAATTTAATGGTTCCTTGAAAATTGCTAACACTTATCGAACCTTTCATTGAGGACTACATTAACTACCATTGAATAATTATTCGTAATGCATGTGATTTTTAAAATTTTGATAACGTGTTGATACTATTTTGATACCAATATATCAAACGAGGAAATGCTTTACTTCATTTTAATGCATACACATTTCCAGGGATTAATCTTTGCGTTTGTTGAGAATTTCCTTCGTCAAAACTGTGTATCTTTTATACTTCTGCTATGATCATTTTACATATATTAATACAACTGTATGTTTAAACTAATCACGTATACCATTCCAAGACGCAGTACGAGAAGCATATCAAAGTTTACTGCTTTTTGACAAAAATATGGTTTAACATGTTTTTTACCATTTTTATGTCATTACCTGCTTCCCTTGTCCAATAATTGAAAGAATAGATATAAACTCGTACAAAAATTGTGATGCAAAACTTAAAGCACTATTCAAATGTAAAACTTTTAAAACTTAACAGGGCTGATTCAAATATCGAAAATGAATATTATGATATTTTAGAACATACAGGATATCACAGGGATAGGGCCAATAATTGTTATCGGTCACAGCTTGTTATTTGTGCTGTCAAGGACAAATCTATTTTACAATCTCATTAATAGTATACGTGATACCATATTTTAGAACAGAGCCTCTGATTACTCTTCCAATCAATAATATTATCGTTGTGTTATCGATAAAACCCGACAAGCCCAAGGGCACTCCGCATGGACTAACCTAGAGTTTAGAAGACTTTTGATTTAAACTTGAAAACAATATAAAACATTAACTCTTGATCGTTTTATCGCCCACTGTTATGAAAACAAGCTCAAACTTCAGATAAACTTTTCCAAACCATCCTCGCAAACCTTTTGAGATAGACCGAGTGCAAATCTGACCTTAAAGGCGGAATCACTTCAGAATATACTTTAAATTCAATGATGGATACTAAAAAGAAACGATTCTGTCCGTTGAAAGGTCATCTTATGTTTAAATGCAGATAAGATATACGCGCGAGTGGTTCATATCATACACTAGTACCACTTACTCTTTTGCCAAGAAGTCTGGATACGATATTTGAATAAATGTTTCGCCACTGCTGCAGTTTCAAAAACTTGTTCAAGTCTTTCCTGACCCGATTTATATTAACAAATGACCGTAATGCTAACTGGATTGTTGACCATAAGATAATACGTGTTACCTTTGCTAACGATTCGTGTATTTTGTAGTGTGTGCATATTGTAAAGATAAAAAGTGAATATTAAGTAGTCATTGGCATTGCATGTGCATACGATTATTGCGTTTACAATGTTTATACGTATTACTTGTAACCAATAAAAAAAACTATAAAAATAAAAAAAACATTGTCTTCTCAATTAAGGAAACAAGTATTCACAGAGAAGAGCACGCATTTTGTTCTGAAATATTAGGAGTACCTATGCTTGTTCAAAGTATGTTAATGTTTATTAATAATACAATTACAATTACAAATATGACTTGGCTTAGCACGACAATTATTTTGTTTATTACACAAAATTATTTGTTGTAATCTATTGAAATGTTTCCAGTACTCTTGCAAGACAAAGTGCACACTTGCATATAGAAGTGTAATACTGTAATAATGCCATTCGTTCAGTTTTCATCACAATAGTTGACATAACTGAGTATTAATTCAATTAACGGTAATATTCATGTGTTAGTTGAAGATTTTGAGATTACATCGTCTATATTCGATTTAAAACAAAACGCGACGAATGATTCATTTTGTCAATTATATTAAAACATGGATAAGTGAGGCAATGCATGACAGGCAGAAATAAAACGAATTTTCTATAAAATATAAATTCTATGCGTCCTTTTATAAAAAAAAATGTAATAAACGACGGTCAAGTTCTATATATGAAAAAAAAATCAGGTTGCATGACATTTCTTTTAAAACATATTTTGTTGCATTGGCAGGAAAGAAAGCGGTGGTCAAAGATTATATTTCTAAGGTATTGTCAATAAAACACGATGCGTAATCAATATATGCATTATTCTTACAAGAAAGCGTAATACACTCTTTTCATTCACAGGATCAGCAGAGGCGGTCAAGTGCTATGTATGCAACCTACTTGACGCAGGCTGTGACGATTCATTTGATTCCAGCAAAATGACGGATGCAAATATACAAACCGGTTGTATGGCCTGCTCAAAATCAAAGAGCAATATATTTGGAGGTAGGGTAAACATTAGTTTAATGGTTTACATTGAGTTATTGCTGTATTTTCAAATAGTGAATATAAAACAGAGAGACTGACAGGCGCAATGACGGTCTGGCGACGGGGCGACCAATCGACAGACAGACAGACAGACAGACAGACAGACAGACAGACAGACAGACATATATTATTGATACTACATCATTAATTACATACTTAACATTATGGTATTACGGAGCAGTTTAGTAAGGTACATATGAATCGATCAACACTTTTTCCGAATAAATTTATATGGGTTTCCACTTCACAGTAACATCCAGAGAATGCTCCCCAAAAGCAGAGCCCTATGACGGCTGTCAGACGAAGTCCGCGGACGGCCAGAGTGGAACGGCCTGCTACTGCACGTCCGACCTCTGCAACTCGTCGGAGCGCGTATCCATGGCAACAATAGTGCTGGCACTTCCGGCACTGGCGTACATCGCATTCAAATTGAGCTTTTTGTAAATAAAAACAATATTATTTTATTTTCAGTTTTCATCATATACATTATTTTTAACTTAACGACCAGTCTAGCAAAACATGTTATATTTTAGTATTAATATAAAAATATTATGCCCGTAATGTGTGTATAACGACGGCATTACGAATCACCCAAATGTTACATAATTGCAATTCATTGACACTTATATATGTATTATGCGAGTACCTTATATATACAAAATAATTAAACAAGTTTTATGTATTCATAAAAATATGCTGCATTATTGTGATCAATTTTCTAACTAATCATGATTAAAAAAAAGACAGATGAAAAATCAATTTGTTTGTTTTTTTTGTAAACATGTTGAATAATTCACCAAAATAAAAGTTTGATTTTATCTAGAGTATGTTTATTCTCCTTTCATTGAGATGTCGATGCCTAACTTGATAAACTGTTTGTTTACGCACATGCATTATGCCCAGTTTTCTCAGAACGTGACACATATATAATTCCATGTGTATTCGTTTCTTTGGTTGTGTGCTGTGTATTTGGTGCCCATGCACTACATGAATGTATTGGCCTTATTCCTATTACGCATAGTGGCTATTTTCTATGGCGTTATTGTAGTTAGTTTATCCTCTTGTAGACGCATCTATGCATTCATGCATAGAATACGCTCAGTTAGTACAAACACACATTCGAAAAATAAAGAAAAGTTCCCAAACTGAACTTCTTATTTTGCTGCCCTTTTAACAAATGTCGAAAATCAAGTTGCTCGTAAAATTAATTGTATTTATGTTTAGAGCTATCAAGCTGTAACTTCACCACTGGCCGTTTGTTTCAGCAACTCGGTAAAATAACATCATACCGGTAATATATAATTTAATTAAGAAAAACTACGCCTTGTGTTCACCCAGGTGATCGATACCTTGCAGAAAATACTTTTAAAACATAGAATGTAAAATCCCGACGCCAAGGATAGATGAACGTTGAACTAATACTTGTATGGCGTATGCTGTTTTGCAAATAGGCACACGTCTATCTCAAGAGCATGTTGATGTCGTTCATGTTTCAAACAAATATTGGCTTAACGACGGCGAATAATACATCTGAAATTTTACGTTACGTTCGCACATAACTTTGTTCCTGTAGATGTCCGATACAAGCCTGGGTTACTCTAGTCGAAACTCGGGAAACACTGTATTTAGATCATGCCAATATGTGTCGTATTCTGAGAAAACTGGGCAAAATGCTTGTGCGTAAATTGTCATCCCAGATTAGCCTGTGTAGTCCGCACAGGCTAATCAGGGACGACAGTTTCCGCTTTTATGGAATTTTTCGTTTAAATGATGTCTCTTCTTAGCGAAAATCCAGTTTAGGCGGAAAGAGTCGTTCCGGATTAGCCGGTGCGGACTGCACAGGCTAATCTGGGATGAAACTTTACGCACAAGCATTTTGCCCAGTTTTCTCAGAACACACCACATATACGCCTATGTGCATCCCATGTGCATGGAAAAGTGTAATAAAGTCGCGAACCTTAAGACATGTATCTTAATTTTTTATTAGTATTACATTATGTATTCGAATTTTAATATGAGATTACGCAACCAGTCAGTAATATAGGACCCCGCAAAGAATAAACTAAGCGACCATATTAAGGACGATCAGTGGTAGCTCTCATATAAACACCACATTTAGCTGTTACAGTAGGAGAAAACCACAATTATACAATGCGGTCTTTTATTTATGGCAACGACCAAAACTGGCATCACCGCCTTTGAACCGCCACCGGTCATTTTAAAGCACTGGGGGTTTAAACCGGTTTTACGGAGCTCAAAACCTCACACCAGACCCAGACATATTCATTACACTTTCAATTTAAAAAAAAAACATTAACCTCCAAGCATCATGATGCAAAGTAAATGGCATTAAAAGAAAAAGAAAATACATTTCAATGTATTCAGTACTCAACCGTTATATTCAGACTTGACCACCAGAACCGTAACTGTCTAAGACAGGATGAAATGAAACCTACACGAGCATTAACTACATCTCGTCTTTATAAAAAAGCTTTGGAGACATAGCATCAGGTTATCGACATACAATTTAAAAAACAAGCCGAAGTAAGATTGTTACATAGCTTTATTGTGTATGTCTATCTTTAGCCACATATACAAATTAAATACTTTCAAATAAATACTTAGTATATGCAAGTTTCAATTAAATATTATAATTAAGCAAAAACCAAGATTCCTTTTCTGAAAAGCATTTACACCAGAAACATTCGCACCAGATGGCCTTCAAATGTATTCATTTTTGAGGTATGCGATCCTACTCTTTGCTTGACATCCGATGACGAAATGATTCCAAACACAATTGACGGTAAAGCTACAAGTTTAACGTAAATTGTATCTGTTCTAAAGGAAATAAATTCAAACATTATAAGAATATGTTAATTATATGATCAGTATTCGATTTTATACATACTCACCTTAACGAACACATGAGGAGTGGTGTAAACAAATGGCTCGGAATATATAAGTAATCAATTGATAAACAATTATTTTTATAACATGGATTGCTAATTTGTTTATGTATGGAATCGGCAAATTTTATCACATTAAAATAAAACTTGATTTAAATATGTTTTTGTTAATATAAGTTACAGTTATGAACACCATATAATTATTTAAGTCGCGAATATGTTGTAGTAAGAACAGGCATTCAGAAGATGATCTTAAAACTGCAACACTCTGACAGTATTTTTTTTTAGTTTATGACGTAAATGAGTATCGCTTCGCACCATATGACGTAATATTGTTTAACTAAACAAATCCAAGCTTCTTGTTCATCATTTAACATACCAAACTTGTAATGATGAAATAACGTCTCTGTCGAAAATCATGGTATTTAGATAAAAAAAGAATGCAACAACTCAATATGTATATGTGTTGCATTCACTCATATATATTTACATTTGCGAACACTATTAAGAACATAATGCAAAAATGGGCATGCGTTATCCCATTAGTAAATAACTATTATAAGGGCATATTGTATCTGGAAACAAGACTGCCATTTATTGAGTATCGAATTTGGCGAATTAATTACGAAGATCCTGGTATAAAATTAAGGTCATTGAAATCCGTAGTTCAGAAAAAAAACCTAGCGTATCGAACTAATTTTGAAATATAGGCCTTAGGAATATTACCATTCAGGAAATGGAAATTTACGATATCGAAATGAAAACCATCTCGTTCGTCTTACAGAGTAGTTTTGAAGTTATTATCAAAATAGTAAGATTTAATTGTAATAATTCATCATCAGTAAACGTTTAACAGTGTTCAGCAAATATATTGACATTTGTATATGCATCACATCGTGTTATTTATCCAATCCAATAGTTTAAATAACATGCATAAAATAAATTAGAAATATTTTTAACGCATTTTAATGTCGCCTCTTTCATCAAGATTGTCCTTGTATGCAAACCTGTCCTTTTGTATGTCGTTAACTTGAATTTTGTTCGATAATAGTGACGTTTTCAGACACACGTAATGCACCCGACGAGTTAATGTATTCGTTTATGATATAACTTTCTAGGATAACTGGGCGATTATTACATTATATGATTTTGTTTTGCAACACCACTTTTTATGAGGAAAAAAATGAAAACGATTAAGTGACAGATACATAAAAACGATCATGGTAAAATTAAATACAACATTGGATATAATTGCGAAGAACGAAATATCATCGACGTCATAATATGTACATTTGTGTTTTATAAATGCCGAGTATATTATATTAGGCAGAATACACAGGTGGTTAGCATGTGGCTATGATATTAATAAGTAAAAATATCATTTGGAATGAAAAATAATCAAATAATAACGATCAATCAACTTCTCTGAAAAATTCACTATCAAATATATGTAATATATTTGATGTTTTTACTTTAAAAAAAATATAACCAAACGCTAACCACCTGTGGCAGAAAACAAACTGTTAGTAATAGATACAAATGAATGCTGGTGTCATTGTATGAAATGCTAGTCGCACATAAGTACCATTTTACATTTTATTAAAGTGCTCTTAATTATTATGTTTTTTTAAATTAAACTGTGCATGTATCGTATGCTAGCACGTCATTAATTCCTTAAATACACATGCGCTCCATTATATTATAGTGTCGATTAAGGTACGTGCCATGTTCAATTATTTCTGAGAGTTATACTACACCAGATCTCATCGGTAAATGAGCCACTTTTCGAAGAACCATAAGGGTGCCACATACGAATTTCATGTATAAGTATAATAAAACTGCTCATGTATCGTTCAGGGTTATAGAAGTATGTCCACATACTGGCTTGGAGATATATGTGTCATGTTCTGAGAAAACTGGGCAAAATGCTTGTGCGTAAATTGTCATCCCAGATTAGCCTGTGCAGTCCGCACAGGCTAATCAGGGACGACAATTTCCGTCTAAATTGGATTTTTGCTAAGAATATACTTCATTTAAACGAAAAATGTCATAAAAGCGTAAATTGTCGTCCCTGATTAGCCTGTGCGGACTGCACAGGCTAATCTGGGATGACAATTTACGCACAAGCATTTTGCCCAGTTTCCTCAGAACACGCCACATATATGTATCATTACTAAATGAAAAAAAAAACATGAATAGAAGGGAAAAAACACACGACAATGAGAGGTTAAAACATCGAAGTACGAACAGAATATTGAATTGTCAGCTATCGACGGTATAAAATGTGAACGACTTTTTAATCCCACATTGTTAGTAGTATGTCATGCCATGTGTGCGATTGGTTTTTGCCATGTCCATAAAAAGGAGTTGTAAGAATTTGTTTAAACTGGGCATTGATGCTTCAATCTTGAATAGATACGTGTCGATTGAAAACATTACAACACGTTTACAGTCTTCGTGATCATATGCAGCTTAAAGTTAATGTTTGAATTCATAAATGAAGGAATATAGTGACTGATATTACGGTTGAACAAATAGGTATTATCCTAGAGCCAATATTTGTGTTTCTGATTTGTGTTAATGTTTAAATGTTTTTTTTAATGTTTATACAATCATAAGTGTTAGGTATTGCAAGAAAAAAAATATTTTGTAGATACCTAGCAAACATTGTTACAAATGTTGTGCAAATGCCAATAATAAGATGCAGGATTGAAACTTGAAAGGTTTAATTCTTAGAACTGACCAGTATCTGTTTCTTGCGATATACCTGAAACGTCAATTAGCTTGCTATTATATTGTTGTAGACATGACATTTTAAGTGAAATATCTCACTGGTGATGAAACTGTGTTCGTGGAGGATACAACATTATTGAACCTCTTAATTGTCTGAATAGCAAGAAAAACAGGCTTATGAGCAACACATATGCACGACGGAAAGCAGAATTTACAGGAGTTAGTGACATTTTTTTTTAAATATGCAAGGCCGATTCCTTTTCTAAAGACCATTCGTGTTTGTTGTTTTTGAAGAGATTCCAAATAGGTTATGTGTTTTATATCAAATTATCATACTTCTTGTATGTAAGTTTTGTACGATCACCCATAATAGGGCATCAAATTAAAGGAGAACTAAGTAAAACGTGAACAACATACGCTGTTAAAATATTATTAAAACAATTCTCACTTTTACATAAATCTGTATACCTGGGAAAGCAATGCCCTATTAAAGAAGCATTGAAGTGTTCTCAGTGGGACTATTATTCTTAGGAAATGAATTAAATGTTATTGCGTTAGATAGGTTAGTATAGATAAATCAACATGTTTCTTCTTAGAAATAGTGTCAATTAATGTCAATTTCCACTTTGATCCGTTCCCTCTGCCAATATGTGTTATGCATAAACTAAATTTAACTGGATGATGGATGATAATAGGTATAGTTATATTACATTTTCAAACGAACGATTAATTAATTTTAATCATCTGTCTTCGAAGAGCTCAATGTCGGTAAACATAATGTATTATCTTGATGAAATAGAATTGCGTCACAAATCAACTGGGAGCATTGGAAAGGAAATCGCAGTAGCTTCACAAACACATATACGACAGAGTATTAAGAGTAGATATGCATTTTGCCAAGCAATGGAATTTTTGAAATTAATAATCAGTAATGCTGAAATCTTGGTACGCAACTGAACAACAACCATCAAATTATGGTAATATCATTAAAAGGGTCTTCAGTATAAATATGCGCACATATTATAGCTTGCTTAAATTCTCTTTTAGAGAAAAACTTCTTTATTTAATAACATAGAAAACTTGCAGATTAAAAAGTGTGCCTCCGGAATAAACGCATGTTTCTTTTCATAAAAAATACTTTCAAAGCTCAATAATAAGTGGCAACGAGGGAAACAAGTACGCTTCTTTATAACGAAGACACGTCAAATATGGACGATTAGTTCCTACCGAAGAAACGTGTGACATACTGTATAAAATAGATCGAGTGTAGCAAATATTTTTCCTAGTGTCAACATACAGACAAGAATGGACTACAAAACACTACACGTTATGGCTTTATTTTTTGGGTTGTTCGGTTGTGTCCAGTGCGTCGCTGACTCATCGGTCGTTGTTATAGAATGCAACGGCAATGCCGACAGAAACATCACCGTCGGTGTCCTCATGGAGCGGTCGGCTTTGTTCGATTTCCCGTTTTCTATAAACAGAACTCTGGGACTCGTCCGCATTGCGTTTAACCGGACATGCGACATGTTAGGCGGCGTTGTGAATATGGTACGTTTGACAGATTTTTTTTGCATTAAAGTTTGCATAGTAACGCTGCAGATGTATATATGCAAACGTATTTTTTCTATGGTGTTATGCATGTATTTTTGAAATGCGATTTTGTACTTAACTAATACTAAGTGCGTCTATTAAATTATTAATAAAATCAATATGTTAAGCGGTATCATGTGATAAATAATTTCATGACAAACACCCGTACATGCCTTTAAAATTCAGTAATATGCCTAAATCATTTTCAAAACACATTAAATCGACACATAACCGACTCAATACCATGTTTATGCCAGAAAAACTATGCGCTAAAGCTTTTTGCAAATGTATTTCAATAGTTTGAGACGTTCTTTACGGTGTGTTTACATTCTGTCCAACGCGTGTGTTAACCCCTGAAACCCCGTTGATTCTGCACCCCGGTACAGTCGACGCAATATTTGTCCTCCAAACATTGATTGAAAGTCATATCAATAATAAACAATACTTATTTTGCTATTTTGTCGATTATTCAAAGGCATATAAAGTACAGATCGTATGCATCGCTGGTTTTATCTCATTCGGTCTGGTATTGATGTCAAATTGTTGTCCGTTTTTCGATCATTGTATAATCAGATTTAAATGGGTGTTCAACATATGAATAGTATTTCAGATTGTTTGTGTGATTCCGACATCGGTTTATTAACAAGGAGAGATATTTTTGCCAACAATGTTTTCATTATTCTTAAATGATATTGGGTTGCACTTACAAGCAGATATAAATGCGACCATTACTATTGATCGATAATGAATTTATCTTCTATTATTCGCCGAAGACGAAGTATTAATTACAGAATCCGCAGAGGGATTACAATCGATCCTGAACAATTTGCTAGAGTATTGCACGAAGGGATGTGTGGAACAATATCTGTATTGAAATCGTGAACAATTTTATTATTTCGGAATAGTTATGTCAAGCTGCGGCGCATTTATACAAGCCACACATACTTAATCAGCCAAAGAGCTTAGGGCGTTGAAGTCATTATTTACTGTTACGAAATCTATGAATTTATCTGTTCAAATCCTGTTTAATCTGTTTGATGCATATCTTGTCGTCTCGATTCTTAATTATGAAAGCGAGGTGTGGGGATTTGCGTTATCTGAAAATATTGAGCGAGTCCAACGTGAATTCTGTAAATGGCTTTCAAACGTGAAAGCTTTCCAAACCTTAAATGCTTTGTATGCCGCAGTAGGTAGATACCCGATGTATATATGTCGATATTTACGAGTAATTATATATTTCTAAAAAAATGTTCAATATAAAATCGTCCAACAGTATGTTTAGCAATATTAGTTGTGGACAATTTAAGGAAGCATGTGATAACCCTCAATCCAAGTCATGGGCATCAAACGTTCGGAAACTTTTGCTAGAATCAGGTTTTAATAATTAACGGATTTTAAACATTCACTTTTCAGAAAGAGCTTTCGCTTACAGCATACAGTCTCACAAAAATTCATATTTTCGTAAAACGATGCATAAACATGTTGATGTTGTTGTTATTTTGACGCATGTGCATTGTGTATTTATTATTTATATAAATAAAATATTATTATTGCTCTATTCTTTATTGACAATGAGCTGTGATGCTTAAGTCTCAATAAACTATTCTGTTCTGTTCTGATACTGTTAGAAATAATATAATTCCATGTTTCTTACTGCTTTACTATTGGTTGACATTCCCCAATTCCCCAGTAAACACAAAATAATAAATCATGAACATAATTATTTCTGAGCATTAAAAATAGTTGTGCAAGGTCAATTAAAATCCCTGGGCATTTTGTACAAACCTTTAGTGAATATTGCAATATGGAAAAATTGTACCGCGATACGATATACCGTTTGAATGCACCGCGGTATACAGGTATACCAATATGTCGATGCACCCTAATAACAACTGTGCCTGTCTCTGTCAGAAAGTGGTCGTGATGCCAGTGGACGTTCCAACCTGCGTTGAATACAAGTGGGGGTCCATGTTCGCGGAGATGTACTACGACCACGCCCCGCATGCTGTCATGGGACCGTGTGAGTTCCAGGGTCATGTCTTATAAAGAATCTTATACACATGCTTAATTAAGTGTTATGTTTAATAATAAAGACGTTTAGATCAGTATTTTCAAGATATGTAGATATGAACAGGTATCTAGGTAACGAAGAAAATTAAAGCAATATAGTAACAAAATTTAATATATTGTATGACATAATTTGCAGTCATTTACAGCGGTGTGATTTAACGAACAAAAGGTGGACAGTGTTGAACAAAAGAGTGTTTATTAGGTAAATTAATGCGAAAATAAATCTGGGTTTTCCTTATTCATGCCAAACCTCATGCAAATCTATTGTTTCTGAACGCGGCTCTATTCGTGTAATATTTAAAGGTTCACTTGTAATATTTGTTACACAATACTATAAAACAACGATTTTATAATAAAATAAAGTTTTTCTTTTTTTAAATTACACAAATATTGGATACTTTAGAATCGACACTCATAACTGTTTGGTTGGTAACGTTGTCGATGCCTTGAAAATGCTTCCAGAGGTAAGCATTTTATTCCATCATAAGGCGTACATTCTCGAAAAAAAAGACATTTTATAAACTTGCTTTATTTTAGCATTGATTGGATAAAGCTATCACGAACTGAGAAATGGCTTCATTTTTTGTATTTTTATGACATCAGTTTTTATAATATCATGTTCTTTTGCTTATTGTAAAATAAAACAGACAATAATAGGAGAAATATAAAACCGGGTGAGTATCAAATTCAGGTAAGTTTATTAGTTTACTAACATGGCACAAAACATGAACCACACGCCAATACTCGTCGTTTGCTTAAACAACTCATTAAATAAACTAATCTGCATTCAAAATTTAACGTGTGCTGTGTCTCAACGGATGACTGCTAACGTAAACGCTCACAATATGTTGATGTGTTATTCGTGTTATGTTGTTTGGTTACATGTCAGGTTGCAGCAACTCGGTGAGGGTCATATCCCGGATGGCCGCGTATTGGAACATCCCCCACTTTACGTGCGTAGGCTTTGACGAGTCACTGGGCAACAAGAAAGAGTTTTCCATGTTGTCTAGGATGTCATACACGCTGAATAAATTTGCCATCTTTTATGTGAATGTAAGAAATCTTTGTGTGTTTTTTTTTGTTTTATTGTTGGGTTTTGGTTTAGTTAGTTTATTATGTTTTTATTCACTAGGCATAGTATTTTCCGGCATATTTAGTTTTGGTTTTCAACGCAGTGTTGTCTGTAAATTCTATTCTATATGTAAAGTCAATAAACATTGACAAATATTAAATAACAAAATTTAAAACGAGACATATTCTGACCGTATATAAGAAAATATAAATTCAAAAGGCACAGCAAAACGATAACGTTTACATGTTGTTTTATACGTGAAGCAGAGAAAATATATAACATGTGTTACGAGCTTACATGTTGGACNTATATATATATATATATATAAAATATATAGTATTAACGAAACAGTACCGTATTGAACATTTTTAAGTTAACGATATCGTTTAAGTGTATTACGAGCTGCATGTAACGTTACTTATTAAAATAATGAATACAATAAATTATTACAGGTGTTCAATAGGTTTGGATGGACTGACATTGCAAACATTTATAACACTCAGGAATACCTGACTACAGAAGTTGGCACTAGTTTTCAGGTATAAAATGTACATGTGCAAATAAGTTATAACTGTTCGCGTAGAGCTGGTTCTTATTTAAAGCATTGCAGTTTAACATGTAAGTAATTACCATCTATAAAGTAGATAATTGAGAACTGTTTTATCTGATATTTATTTAAGCTACAGCAGTTGAAGCATCGCGGTCATTTCGCGTGTACATTTACTATTAATGGATATTTAAATTCGTATATGTTTAACGACTTCGATCACATACATTAGAAAAAGTATTCGTAATGCGTGACAGTTTTAAGATACAACGCTTACTACATAGTAATGATGATAATAATAAATTATAAACAGATTATAATTATAATACTACTTACAGTTATAATATCATTATACTATGGAGTACATTATTTGTGCAGTTTTATATTGTGCTTTGTTGTTTTGTGACGTGTCGCCTCATGTCACGTCTTAGCCATTAGAAACATCTTATGCAAAGTTTCATTTGCATACATAATCATGCACGTCAGCCATCATGTCAATTAACATTTCAAGCGTTCGTTTGAGACTGTGGCTCCTCACATCAAGTCACACCTAATCCCGATGAATGCCAAAGCCGTGGATCTTCGCGCAGAGATAATCAGGGTTATGCGACTCGCAAGCGCCGTGTCCCGAGGTAAAATGCGGTCAACAAAAAGACCCTATTTGGTTATTTATATCATCTTCCTTCAGCAGTGTTTCTAAAATTAATTCGAAAATGCTGTTTTCTAGTGAATTTTTATTTTTAAGCAAAAGTTAGTGTTGATGTCTTGTAAAAAAAAAAATAGTTCATCCTTTGTAATTCGTAGTCTATTTATTCGAGAGTATGCAACACTACTGGCATTGTTTATCGCTTACTGAATATGCTATATGGATTGATGATGGCTTAACGAAATTTGTCGTTCATTGTTATGTCAATTCGTAGCTTCATCAATAAGTATTACTCAGTTTTGCATTTAATTTTTTTTGTGGAACACATGTCGTTAAGCCATAAAAATTAATAGAAACTATATTATTTCTCTTATCGCTCGTAAATGAAATAAAATCCTAACAAATACCCTTAGTATTAGATAGCCAGACATCATATTGCCAGTACATGCTTAAATTGATCTGCCTGCAAATAGGTTATCGAAAGATAAATTGATATCAACACACGTTATTTCCAATTTATTGCGTACTAAGATATTAAATGTTCACATTTAAGTGTTCCTTTTTGCTGGACATGCCGACGATTTCCGTCAAATGGTGATAATTGCGAACGAGATGACGTCACTTCCAGTCGGAGAGTTTGTGTTCATATTCTTCTTTCAATTCTATGGAGACCCACCAATCGGCGACTATAAATGGCGCAGAAACGACGAAATCGACGAGGTCAACTTTTGATAGTTAAATAATTAACGTTTTAGATAAGAAAACAGTTCGGCTAAATTAATAAGACGTATGTAAGCATAATTGGCTTGACTTATTTTTTCGCTCTTTTGTTTAAATAATGTACGGGTTTATTTATATTTAAACAGTTTTTTTGTCTTTCTTAAATGTAAACATACGATTTATTACAAAAACATATCCGAATGTAGTTTAGACATAAGTTAAAAGAAAGATGCCTGATGATGTAATCCAATAATGAAGAGTCATTTTGTATTCCACGTGCTGATAAAAAAAATAATTTGCCATTTGTTTTAGTAAAGTTAAACTCAATCTGCATTATCAAAATAAGCATATTCTGAATCGTATGAACATTATTAAAAAAAGCCCATTGTTTTATTATATTTCAGGCGGTACGAAACGCGTACGAATCCGTTTTGGTGATCCGGCCTCGTAGGCCGGTGTCTGCGGGATTCAACTGGTTCGAGCAGGAAGTAAAGCGAAGGGCTCCGATTGAGTACAACTATACGTGGGACGATGAGCACGAGGTACGGTAGACACAGTAGGGGTTTGTGATGAACTGTTTCATTTAATCCCCACTAGTATTGAAGAACTTATTTAGATTGACCTAGCATCCGATAAGTACAACTATACATGGGACGAGGGGCATGAGGTAAGCATAGTTGGGTTACCCATTGCAAGTTTTCATTTCTTCTCAAGCTACTTTTTACAAATTTATTCACATTAATCTTGCATATAAAATACTAAGCAATACAACGTGCGCGTAGGATTGTTCCAACCACGAGCCTTGAATATGTCTACCTAATGGTTATTTCCATAAGCACTGTAATATGGCAATACAATTATATTCAATACGCCAAGTACGGGTAATTATTCTAAAAAATATCTACCAAAACGTTATTCCATAAAGCGTGTTTATTTTGTTTTAATGTGTACATTATATGGGTTATCTAATTGAAACTGGGTTAAGTCAAAGGTACAGCACAACTTCTTTGAATTTCAAAGATGGTGAACGAATACCACGTTTGAACATGTGGTACATTTAAGGTTTACCCGATTGTCTTAATTAGCTTTAAGCCTTTTTGTTGAAAACGATGTACTGGATAACAAGATGGAGACAAATTGTTAAAATTTGAAACCGTTTCGTTTAATCTGAGTATGCGATATTGTTCGTAAAAGCGCTGCTAATTAATTTAATTATTCGCAACATATACGTACTGTTGGAAATTTAGACATTTATTTTGAGGTTAAATACAAACGTTTAAAAATATCGGACAACTTGTAAGAAGTTTCATGAGACGGTTTTGATGTGATTTTGATGCATAAATGATACAGATACTCATGATAGCTTCACCAATTTTGAATCAAAATGTTCATTCATTCCAGATATCAATATTCAATATCGCCCAGTATGACTCATTTATTCTCTACGCGCATGCACTGAACGAAACCATCAACGCGGGGAATAACCCACGTGAAGGTCGGAAAGTTGTGCAACAAATGTGGAACACGACTCGAACTGGTACGTATTGTTCTGTAAAGAAATTTCAATCAATTAACAAAGGTTTACAGTCATATGTTTACTGGAAATATCTAATATATTTGGAAAATACAATTTACTAAATGACAAATGACGAACATAATAATCAGTTATCGACTCAAAAATTTATAACTCTACCCCCTTTTTCAAATACAATACGTTATATAGTGGTAAACAGGGTAATCATAAACAGTACTTCTTCCGAACGTTCGTAAATTCTAACTTTAAAAAACTCGAATATATTTCAATAGTGAAGCACGAATATTCGAATATGTTTTCACTATTCGTCCCCATCCGTACACAAATAAACGCAACATTTACTTTAGTAGTCAGCTAATAAATAGTAAGATCATCAAGGATGTCTGTCATAGCTTTTGATAGTCCAAACGTTTTATTACAACCTGCTCACCGTACACAGTTGACCCTACTCTGAGAAACATGGTCAATGGGATAGTGGCTGGGTCCGATGTGAATCTTCATGCAATTGAGGCGATTTAGATAATAATAATAATAATAATAATAATAATAATAATAATAATAATAATAATAATAATAATAATAATAATAATACATATGTTATTTAAAAAAATTCGAATATTATAACATAATTTGAAATATTAATTTTAATTACCATTTCATCAATTTTTGATAAAAAAGGTAAAATGTCTCGATTTTCTTCGTCATTTTTTATCATTGAATAACAATATATAATATGGTTACACATTCTTTAGTATCAATACTATTTATGAAGATGTAGTCTAGAACATAATCGAAATTTGGTATCCGTTTAAAAATACTGAAAGTATGTGAGTCTGCACTAAAAAGATTATGTTAACGCATTTCTTTGATAATTCAATTATTTAACTATTGTTCGATTGAGACTAACTGTTAAATGATTTTCATTGAAAGTAAAATATTGTATATTGTGTCATTTTGTGACTTTTCTATTTCAAAGTGATATTGCTCGTTTAGTGATAATTCATTGGATCGTGGATCAATCCAATATAATTACTGGGATATATTACATTATATTTGGTACATTTAGTCCATATTCCAATAAAGAGGAAATCCTTTGATCAATAGTTGAGAAATTATTATTAATGTATGTGTTGCGTTAAAAGGGCCTTTGAGTGTATATTCGCCTACCAATTACTCCAATAATAAACTTGAATATACCAAGTGGTGAATTCCAAGAAAATCTCAAGACTGCATATGTAATTCCGATCCGGAAAGGAGCTGATACAGATGATCACAACAATTACAGACCAGGCACGATTCTAATAACAATGTCATACATATTTTAGAGATATGATGCAAATTGTTAAAAAAAGACTTTTTCTACATCAATGGAACTTTCTTCATTCGCACTAAGCTGGATTTCGCCAACACAATTCTTGTCACAGTTCACTTCTTATAGACGCTTGGTGTAATAAAGTTAATCAGGTAAAAGTATAGGTTATTTGTCTTTAGATCTCCACAAGGCTTTTGATTAAGTAGATCCCAAGATTCTTCTATATAAATTTAGCCTTTATCATCTTTCAGGCTCTGCACTTATATTTATGGATTCATATTTATCAAACGGAAAAATTGCGTTAATATTTAATTCACCCAGTCTGCATTTAAAATTATATCGTGTGGCGTTTCACGATGGTCCATATTAAGGCCTCTTGTATTCCTTATATACATTACTGACATTTTGTCTGGTCTTCGTTATGATGCAACCTTATATACCATGGACATCCACTTGATATGTCTTCAAACGACTCTGTAGGCTGACATTACTACCATACAAACTGGTGTGAGGCAAATAACATGCTTCCTCATCCAACAAAGTTGAAATGCAAGGTTCATTCTTAGTGCTGTTTTTTTTTCTGTTGCGTTGTAAGTTGCAATTGGTAAACGATATAATGCTTTCAGAGTATGCGAAAATACAAGCATCAATTGATTGATGAAGTAAAATACAGTATTTAGCTGTAATTGAGTGATAGTCTCATCAACACCATACATTCTTATAATGATCAAATTAATATGTTTACAACTCTTATTACTTCGAATTAATATGATATATATTAACCTTCAATATCAAACAGAAATAACATATACAAATTTTCCATACTAATTTTTATTTATTATCTTTTTTTTCAAAAAGGCATTGGTGGACCTTTCTACATAAACCCGGATGGTGACAGAGAAACGGACTTTACAGTACTTGACCTTGATCCCGGAACTGGAGAGTTCAAGGCAAGTCTTTGTTTAAATTACTGTTTGTGAAAAACGCCTGACTATTTGTTTTACATAACTTAACATTTATTTACATTTAATTAGTTAAATAATATAATATAATGTATTTAAAAAATTATTGTCATGTTTTGTACTGTAGTGTATTGTATGAATGCACATTATATTACATTAAAATATATTCTACATCTATTTGAGATATCATTCTACTGCCATTGAAATGGTGTATACAAAACAAAGCATTTACGAGTACATTGCAGGATATAAAAAGAAAACAAAGAGACCACAAAACATGTAAACATTTACACGCTTAGTTTTGTACAGTTCCTTATGTGATCTTATGATTATGCGTTTTAACCTTTTGTATGTGGAGCATACGGATTAAATATTTAAATGATATATGAATATGAATATATCCATTGATGCTCGGAACAAGTTCATTCCACTGTCCAGTAAAACACATTTAACTTTTCATATACACGGAAACAATAAGTGTGTTGACGAGCATGACATACGCAAGTGTCCTGCCATTAAGAACTAATTGGCCAGCGCACACTGGTCTATTTGGATCAAAATTATTTCTTTGGCGAATACCCGGGCAGCCGGGGTTAATTTGACCTACTTTGGCTCAAAATTAAATGTTTTCCAGTGAACGGTCACAAGGGGCAGGTCTGTACCTAATGTAGTCGTAAAGACTCGGTGAGGACCTGTAAATTAGCTCTTAATTACGCTCATACACATATAAGCACGTGTCAACACCATGTCACAGGTTGTGGCAGAGTACATTGGTTGGACGAACAAGTTCGAGCTGGTTGCCAATATTCATTGGCCCGTGAGAGGCACCCCGCCTCCCAACATACCAGCATGCGGTTTCCGGGGAGAATTGTGCATCAGCTTTGGTAAGAAGGCTGTCATTGGTGTTATTTGTTAATATATTGTGTCTGTTGTTTGTTTTACTGTATCTGAGTGTGTTGCAAATGGTCACATGCATCAAATAACAACCAAATGACATCATGTTTTAAATTGAAATCTTCCCTGCGGATGCAGGTAATGTTTCACTTTGTTTTATATGTCAACCATGCAATTTGCAATTTTCCTATATGATAGTGTATCTCTCTCTCGTTGTATATATATATATATATATAAAATCATACTATATACCGGAATTAGTTTAAACTTATATATTTTGCTCGATTGCATCGAAAGCCTAAGGCTTATTGAAACCCTATCGAGTCCATTTTCTTGATAGAAAAAATACTTGGTGTGTATGGGGGAGATCTAAAGAACGCCTCTATAGAAGGGATCGTACCGGTGACCTCCCGGTCGCTAGGCGTACACCATATCCATAACGCCTCGGTCACCTAGAATGGTGTAGAATGTTCCGTTGCCAACAATGTGTGTGATGGCATTTTATTGTCATTACATTTTTGTAAATAAAAACAGTCGTCTATATAGGTATAACTTTTTTCGCAAAACACATTTTCAGTGTTACACGTTGCTTTAAGTATATGATTGAATTATCTTTAAAAATTCGTAATAAATATATTATACGACGGCAAGTATCAACTTAAGGAAGACACTTTTAACGAAATTGTTAATAAAACTATAAGTAATTTCATTATTTGAAGAATTGTTGTTATCGTGTGCGTTTAACATTGAACTATGGTTATACATTTAATGACAGGTTGGTCTAAAATTATGAGGACATGATATTCCCCGCTTATTTTCAGCTCTTCCAACGAGTGCAGTGGTTGGCATTAGTCTAAGCGGTATCATTATTTTGTTCGGCGTCATTGCTGCTTTCATTTACAGGTTGTTCTATATATTTATCACATTCCCTTGTAGTGTATTGATTAAATAAAACGGTACACTTGGTCATATTCTATTTCACATATTAACGCATGCAAAAGAGGTTAAGTGATTAAAGCTATTGGTGGTAATGACTTTATTGTTTTGTTAATGGTATTATCGGACCAAATCACAATAAAATAACAATATCCAATCCAAATGAATTAGAATAAACATTAATGTCATGTAAACAGATCCATTTTCCTACGGCACTAACAAATACAAATAAAGCATAATTGTATATGCTCTTCTGGGATGTGTTATTACTTCTCAATATTGTTAGAAGCTTTGTAATTACGTTATGTTTGTATCTCTAGGCGACTAAAAGCAGAGTCGGATATCCATAGCAACTGGTGGCGCGTGCGCAGTGAAGACATACATATCACATTGCATGGGTCCTCAGTTATGTCAAGCGAGAGCCCGGTACGTGGATGCAGTAACTTAAAGACGTAATGTTTTACAAACAAATTAATTAACTACCAAGTTTTCATTTAATGCACTTATAAATCTTGTACTATAGATGTATAGAATTAATTTTGTTTACCGTATGTATAATATAGGTGCGTCATAGTTTCAATCTCAGTTTTAATTTCTGTTGGAAAACGAAATATCTTATTATAACATTATATCAAATTGAGTGTAATTTACAAATACATTTTTATGCTATCATGCTATCATGGTTTTACCTCTGACATCACATTGCACCGTTTTGATGTTAACTATTGTATATGCCATGGTAATTGTGTCCTAGTATTGATAATTGTTGTTTGAGATATGCTGCTTTTCTCTTAAAACAATAATAACAAGCGTTATCATGCAGTGCTTTGAAAGTTTAAATAACGAATAATTTAGTTATCTAAATGTGTATTCCTGTTAAAATCAGAACTAGGCTACTACGTCATAATGCCATAATATTTAACTTGTGCATTTAAGCCTTAACCGTTTATTATGAAGATATATAAGGTGTGTACATTTCCACTTTCGCTCGGCAGTCCAAACTTGAAGATCGGTCGTTGTCAATAGCAACACACGCAGCGTGCTTTCAAACTTCAGGTGTCTACAAGGTATTTTGACCGTTCGTGAATGTTAGTTCATGAAAATATAGAATACATTTTTTTGCTTCAGTGTAAAACCAACACATCACTACGATTTGATTTGAACAAAACTGAAAGGTTAATAATACTGTTTATAGTAGGATTTTTTGTGAATAGAAGTAGTATGTACAGTAATTTACATCCATATCGAAGCAACAAATTGCGTTATTATCATACTTGGTTAATATTCCGAATAGTAGTTTCTGTATCACACATTTTTAAAGCATATATCGTATTTTGTTTTCTTATAAATATGAAAACAACAGTATCAGTGTATATTTTCAAATGGTAAGCTTGTTGTTTATTGTTGTCATTGTGTGTATCTTATTTTGTTTATCTAGGGAACAATGGTGTATGTGCGCAAACCAAAGGTCAACACCATCTCGCTGGATAGAGCCTTCATGATGGAAATGAAACAAGTGGGTAAACATTAGAATTAAACAGGAAGTACCCGACTGAAAAAGATAAACATTTCTTTAGAAATATATTTTTAATATATGAATAATGAAACTCCGACAATAAGTGAAAAATATGTTTAGCAACCTCTGGATGTTTATTTAGGCTGACCGATTGCTTGTACAGAACATCACAACAAGTATCTATACAATTCAGGAAAAAAACATGCACTACAATACTAAGCATGATCGAATACAACAATTCATTGTAACCTATTTTATGCTTATATGTGTCCAAAATATGTGTATTAATATATTTTAACGTGTTGTATTGTGCAAGCAATTCTATGGAATATGTGTGTTATTATTTGAGTGTCGTTCTATTTAGACTCGTGTGTTCAAAAGTAAAAATCTTGGTTATTTTTTTTTTAAGTTTTAACAATAAAATTTGTCTAATTTGTTTGTGTTCGCAAAAGAAGCAGCATGTTTTTCTTGAGGCAAAGTATACCATTCAAGTTATACTCGTATTTCAGATGCGCGATATCACGTGTCAGAATCTTACCCGTCTGATTGGTGTGTGTCCGGACACGAACAACGTGTGTATCCTCACCGAGTATTGCTCTAGAGGAAACCTTCAGGTATATGAATATATAACTTTATAAATACCTATCACGATTTGTTACCCCGAATTGGCTAGGTATTGGCGCATTTCATGACATTTATTTACAAACAAAGGCATATACAAGTGCAAGTCTACAATACTTGATGTCAATTTTTTTCACGGTTTCACCAATCTTGCATAATCTATACGCATTCTCTAGTCGACGTTTTCCTTCTGTAAATGAATTTATTGAGCAATTAACAATTCTTTATCGAAACAAATGTCTTACCTTTCAAGTCTTAACTAACAAATACACATAGACATGGTATTCATATCATCACAAGCAAAAAGGTTGAGTACACACAATCTCGTGCAAGAAGTTGATATTAAATCGTTCATGTTGTATAAAACAATTTCATCTTAAATCCCCAGTGAGTCGCCAATTGTAATTGTCATTAGATCTTGAAAAAAAACGTAAATTATTGTTGATGAAGGAAATCGATTGATTTATTTTTTCTGACAAAGATATATCGTAAAAATATCAATTAAGCATAAAAGAGATTTATAGTTGCAATTATTTAGAGGTTAATACCTCGTTGCTTGAGGCCAGAAGTGATAATCGGCCCGCAAAGTGAATTATCGCCCCGTACTCCACGGCCGATTATCACTTCTGGCCCTCAAGCAGCGATGGTATTAACGTCTAAATAATTGCATAGTAATAAGCGTGTTTTATCGCTTATATTACATAAATTATCATCCTATTTGTTCCTTCACTAAAATATATATCCGAACCAGCTTTCCGTACTTTTATTTTCATTCAATTGATTACGCAACTTATGACGTATCTATCTAGGATGACGTACTTTCTGTGACGAAACACACCAGTTTTAGCTTGACTCTCTGGATTTAAACTACAACAATTCGGACGTTGTGATTTATTTAACAGTAAAATATTTTTAAAAAGCATCGAACGAAACCAAAGCGTATTTCGGATTGTGTGTTTGTAATGTATAATTCGAAACTTCAAGAGGAATTAAAGAAACCACTCCGAGCAGTCATTCGATTTCGTAAAACGTTTCAAAAAAGTGTAGTTTGAAATCAAATAAAAAGATACTGGGGTGGAAAAACAGAAAATGAAAGTGCATATTGTTGTAATTGTATTATTATAAGCATTGGATTAAAGATTTCATTGAGGTTAGATTGTCGTTTACTAAATTTTGATGTTGGATGACTCCTGTTAAACTTAAAAAGTTAAAGCTCAAATAGTGTCATCAATCTCATCTACAGTACAGTTTTAGATGCAATCGATATTTTTTTCATCATCCTTATTTTGTGCTACGTTTATTTTTATGTTTCTTTATTATTTCGTTGATTTGTGGCTTAATTTTATTTATCACCGTTGGAAAAGACTGAATATGGACGCCATTTTGTTCAGTTGACGTCGCGTGCTTTAGTTCCGGGTCGATTATCGATTATCAACATTTGGCCCTGCGGGCCAAACGTGATACTCACCTTGCTTTGACCGATAATCACATGTATTTGAGTCAATTTTGTTACTATATAGTAACATAAGTATTAAAATACAGTTATTATACTGACTGCTTTAAATACTACTAATTTATATCTGTGAGCATATATTGTTAACTTGAAAAATTCACAGGCATAATGCAAAATTAAAAAAAATGTGATTAAAAAGTCGCAACGTTTTGTGTTTACAAACATCATAACGTGTACGAGCAAAACTCACTGTAAGTCAACACCGAACGTTATTCATATATGTCAATAGTTTCTTGTGTAATTAACGCATAGGGTTTGTCTTGAAACCTGGTATATATTGAAAAGAAAACATAATGACGACACGTTATGAAGCTGATATATAAATGTATTAACTGATGAATTATGGCGTATTCAACACTATTGAAAAAATTAAACAAGTAGTACAAATTACGATAGATTTGTATAGTAAATGAATTGGTAAACATGTCTGTGATCAACCCTTTTTCATTAAAGTAATTTCTAGTTGTTGTTTTCCTTCATTTAATTGCCATAGTAAACTTTAATACATAAGAGATTCTGTTTGAATATCAAATATAACCAAACCATTCAAACGTTTCACACGCAACCATGGTTGTTAAATTTGTTAACATTTAGTTTTCATCAGGCTCAATTTCCACATATTTGTTTTGTAATACAGCAGTTGCCATTCGCAACATGTTTTCCACGTAATATAAACTTAAAAGAAAATAGTCGATCTGTAAATTATATACAATTTGTAAATAAGGTTGAGTATTAATACGTTGACCCTATAAACAATGATTCGATTAAGCATTATACCATTACTAATTTGAGTTTGATTGCCATATATGTGAGTATATTGCATTTAACAATAAGGTAACAATTATTTTAATTATATTATTTTACTAGAAAAGATAACATATACATACTGGGTGCATTTGAGAAAATTCTATGACGTTGTTTCATGAAGTCCGAACAGACATAACGGGGTTGTGATAATATTTCGTCTGAAAATATGTTCATTTAAAGCGCTACACGTTGATCTTAGGCGCGTGTGTAACATTTGAGAGCTGTTATCGCCGTATGAAAATAATAGTTTGGCATCGGTAGATCTATGACAATAAGCCTTTTGAAGGAAATGATCCATTCGGCGTTGTTGACGTCATCGGGAAAATTATTCTATTCAGATATCATGGTTGGTTAAAACGAATTATACGTTCGCGCTTGAATTGTTTGGAGATGTGACGACTTTCTTAATGAGTTATTGCTACAAGATCCATCTGTTGTGAGGAAGAGAGATTATTAGTAATTAGTAATTAGATACATTGTGAGAATTCATTTTATATCTTGAAATCAATTGATGTTTGTGTCTTTGTAAACTGATTTAGTTAATTGTCCAACCTTGCTAATTATAAGGATCTTTAATTGAGACAGACGTTATTCGCGCGGCTTTGGTTTGGACTTGTTCTTTTTCACTTTTTTTCATATTGTGTACAATTAGCAGATACAACGTCTGAGTACTCATTGATTGGTCTTATAAACGAAATTTATACTTTCTAGAGAGTTTTTCTATCAAGCATTTTTTTAAATCGACGCATTATTATATATGCGCTTGTGTCCATGCTTTTCCCTTTATGAAATCTATATGCGCATGCCAAGTACAATAATTGGAAATAAATACACCTAAACACCTTAATGTGTATGGACATCAACAATGTGTATAGGTAAAGGTAAAGGTCTTTTTTATTATAGTGTCACCCCTATAGAAAGGGCCAGCCAATTTGACTTATGAGATACTTTTTGCGAGTATACCATGTACCTCCCAGCCCCTATCACTATGCCAGGCGCCAGGCGTATAGAAGTCGGTAACCATTCATGTTTAACGCTCGCGGCTCACGAGCTGGCAATATCGGAACAAGTCCCATGACAAACATCCATCTTTCGACAAACGCTCCCCATGGTGCTCGAACCTTCGACCTCCCGATCCCGAGGCTGACGCCTTATCCACTAGGCCACGGTATATTAACGTTCTTCATAGCCAATGATACTTTTCGGCATAGGCGTTCCCGTTGTGATGATTACGAGCACACATTTTTGTTCGGAATACATGTGCTTGCAATGTGCAATATATTTTTAGTTTTGTAAACGAAGATATCAACACTTTTGCATTGAAGTCGATCCCAATGAGTACCTAACATTAATTGTCGTAGTGATATAAAAAAAATCAATTGTGTAGCGCCAGATATGTCGATAAAACGTTTTGTATTTGGGTTTTGTAAATGTTAATGCACCAAAAACAGGGCAATGGTATCGAACCGTTCGACTTAACAATTGTCCGCCTGTTCTTGAAAGTAGTACAGTATTTCTATTGTTTACAAGATTAAGTCAATTTATGGAAGATATTTGTTTAGTAAAGTGTGTTAGTTCCTTAATAAGTTGCGATAAGTCATGTTGTTGACATAATTAATTAAACTCACAATCACCTGTTATAATTATATCATTTATTCAGGTTCCTTTGGCTAGCCCTATAGAATCTTAAATGTACTACATATATTATCTATGCGCACTAGGCGGTCTATACAACACGCCAAAAAGAATGGATTTATGTTTTGAGGGAAAAGATTCATTTCAAATGCATTCTACATTATTTAATTCAAGAGAATGTCTGCGTTAGAAAACAATACTTCATTTACGTATTTATCAACGCCACCATGTGAATCCAATGGGCGATCCTTACGAACTTGTTGGTGGAAGTAGTCAAAGAAAAGATAAGTAGATGGGATAGAACTATTTCACCATGTTTCATTAAAAGAAATTATATCAAACAACACCTATTTTTGCATAAGGCTTTGAATAGTATAATGAACAAAAAGACATTGGAATGGATGAAGAACTGTTCGCATCTGTGTTAAAAGACGGATCCTACAAAAAAGACCCTGGATTTGGATGATCGTTATTAAACTAAAGAGATCCAACAGAATGTAAAACAACCAGGAAACATTTTGAAGTTATTTAAGGAAAGTTATATCAATATGCATGTTTTTACTATCGGGATGTGTTAACATAACATGGATGTTCCATACTGAGTGATATGTTCATAGACTGGTGTACATGTATTAGAAATGAGAAGATGCTGATAACAATTAGCCATGATTGGCATTAATATAATACTTGTATAAGGTGTGGAAAATAGCAGATGATCTATATGCAATCATGTCAGCGTTTTTTTTGTCTCTGTTTAATGTACGACTTAATGATATGCTCGTATGAAGACGAGATGAGCCAGAAACACTGAAATGATACGTTTGTGGCATTAGAACATAAGGAAATATTGCGGCGAGGCTGATATTACAATTTGATGGTGGCGTTGTCTACAAAACTGCTTCAAATATGAACTTAAGCAATTATAAAGATTAGAAAATAGAGAGGCACAGAGGAAGATGATAAATGATGATGACATGTTTGGTATCATTATCATGATACGAAGTTACATGTATGTTGGGTGTATAAATGAGTATATGATACAAACCTAGAATTAATAATTAGCCTACGAACCGCTACAATTATTAATATTATTATACAATTGAGAGGTTCAGTGGAGATTGTTTGAAAATGATATCGTAAGTAAAGCGTCCGTTAAACGATGGTACTTTACAAAAACGTACCCCCTTTCATATATAAGAAAGCATTTCGCAAAATGCAGCAAATTATAAGTTACATAAACAGAAATAACAAGTGTTATGCAGTGTAACAGTAACTAAAATGACCCCTTTTTTGACAAAATAAAACACTGAACACACTATAGTTTGATAGTATCAAAGATCGTACCTTGTGTTCCACATTTTGCTCGCGAATTCTACCGAAAACTCCGAATTTAATTTAATTTAAATAATCTCAGGCACCTGTATTCTATGGTGAGAAAATATACAATCAGCAGAAAGTCAGACAAAATAAACGTTTAGCGTTCTTTTGTAAATGCGTAATTTTGCAATCACACGTAGGACCAAAGACATGCATCACGCAGGCACAACAGACACATACGATGCAACGTTATACCAATTAAGATGCATCATTGAACATGCCTTAAGATAATAACCTATACTATTCACGACCCGTTAACATCTATTTTACATGCTATAGACGTTGTATTGTAACTTACACAAAAAAATACAATATAAAGAGAATCTTTGATATATTAATAGTTTTTAAATAACAAAAAAACGATTATTTGGTAGTGGTTATAGAATTAACTACATATCACGGGTTCTTCTCTTTTACCGATTGTTAGAACATACAAATACTGGTATATGCAGTAATCGATTCGCGTTTGCCAAAGTTATTCTTTTCTGTCAGCAAAGGAAGGCACTAAGAACGTTTTAAACTAGTAATAACGTGCTTGTCTTTAAACATTATTTGAACAAAAGAAAAACATACAACAAGTATATGTAAATCTATATTTTAAATATACAAGTACGACATGCTCCTAATATTAATGGTTTTTAATGTAAGGCTAGCAAATGGAACTGATTTAAACCAAAAATGCTATGCATTGACCATTGTAAGACGGTGAAGCTAGTGTTAATTATATGTTGTATTGTACGCACTGTCGTGTGTGTACTAGTCAGTCGGTAATTTGCCTTGAAAAACAAAAGATTTTCTGACAAGAATGTATCTTCTGTTAATGTTTTTGGAGTTTCATTTTTCTTATGTATTAAGTACATGGACATGCAATGCTTACACACTTTGTTTTATAGACTACTAACACATTTCAAGTGCTAAACACGGGTTACAATCTGTTATTTGTGAGATAGAATGTGATCTGGGTGAAACTATTCAACCATAGTTCATCATAATATATATTACACTTTGTACATAGAATGACATGTTCTTTCGCTTTATTTTAGGACATTCTACAGAACGAGGACATTCAACTTGATTGGGATTTTAAGCTTTCACTTATCAACGACATTGTCGAGGTAGGAAACCATTTAGGAAAGGAATTATATCGTGATTAATAGTTTTGTTCCAAAGTTTTTGTTAAGGTCTCAGTGTTTTGCCTTGAATATCATAGAAAGACCCATTAAATTACTTGTAACGGAAATTCTAGAATGTCAAACACCATTCGGAAACCATTATGTCATTGTCTTGTGTTGTAATTTTTAACTTTGTGCATTTTTATTATTTGCAAACTAAAACAGAGTTCTTTCATGGTGTTTAAACATTTGTTTTATGTTGCTTTGTACTCCACTTATTGACTCGTTCACATTGCTAAATCTCTCATATGCCATAACTAAACGTACTATTATAATATAAAGGCATCATCGGCAAATTGAAAGCTTGTAAATGGATCAATTATATAGATGAAACAAATGTACCTTACCAGCGCTTTGATTTATTGTTGTTTTATGTATTGTGTATGTCTGTGTTAATTGCAATTACTGTATACTAATTCACTATTACACGGATGTATGCCTTTGTGTTGGATCATCGGACCTTCAGCCAAAGTTCGATGAGAATAACAGGAACAATTCAGTATTTAAGTAGGAAAACTGTGAAAAA
Source organism: Dreissena rostriformis (assembly GCA_007657795.1). NCBI lineage: Eukaryota > Metazoa > Mollusca > Bivalvia > Myida > Dreissenidae > Dreissena > Dreissena rostriformis. The sequence continues at coordinate 110,808 of VMBQ01000705.1, read as the reverse complement.
AGCATGAACAATAGAGATGAAAACTTAAGAAAAAACTGGAACAAGTTAATATCTTCAAGTCAATAAAAATGTCTTTGAAGAAAAATCTTGATAATATTATGTTTGTTTTATGATAAAATATTCACGAAAAGTAAGGTTTTCGAAGGTAAACTTTGAGGTTAAAACTATTTCCGAACAAATATCTGATAACGGATACACACGTCAAACAGATCGTATAAATACCTTTATGATTTAAAAGCAAGAATAAAACATACTAAGAATGACTCAAAAATGTCACTGACGTAAGAAAAATGAAAAACTGTTAAACGGGTTAAAACAGATAGAAACCGTAGGCAAACTATGAAAACCTACACGCTAAGAGGCGTGTGTGATAGTTTTACTGAGGCATGAACTAAGTCAGATGATGTGTGTATTAGTAAATGTCTACGATATGTAGTCTTTATGTCAATGACGCGATTAAAAAAAAAATGTTAACTTGTTTTTGTTTTTTAATCCCAACAAAAAATGCAACACGAATGAAGCTTTTTATATGCAAGAAGCAATGCTTGAGTGTATGTCTTTATTCTTTAAGGACATGTATTTCTAACTTAGAATTAAATTATAATCATCACTGTGCGGTCCATTTGAAATAGGCCTGTCGGGATTGTCGATGAATTATAATTAGTACAGACCGTTTGGTTCGGTAAATGATGTACAAGATGTACAAATGACACAGGCCATCCGTTACTTTAAGTGATTTACAATCGACAAAGGACACATGTGGTGTCAATGATTTACAATCGACAATGGCCGTGCGGTACTTCCTTTGTTTTAAAGTTGACACAGGACACTCGGTACATTCAATGATTTATAATTGATACTTTATAATCGGTACTTTGAAAGATTGTTCAATGTTTAAATAACGGTTTTGAATATCATTCACATTGAAGGTAACGTTAACAATTTATTCATATGTTTAAGTCTCTTCGCTGTATGTTTCTAACAGGGTTATATATTTGTTCAGTGTGTTTTTTATTTGATTTTTTCACAGGGGTTGGTGTTTTCCCTGCAATAATTGTCAGTTTGATAACCGCTACTTTGAAAAGTCCACCAAGAATATGTATTTTTATTGTCTGTTGTATATTTTAAACAGGGCATGCTTTACTTGCACACTAGTAGTATAGGCGTGCACGGACGACTAACCAGTTCCAGATGCGTGATTGACAGCAGATTTGTCCTCAAAATAACCGGGTTCGGTCTCAATTTCCTCAACAAAGTGCATGTGAAAGAAGTACAAGTAGAAAACATGAACGGTAAGTTTAAACCTATTTATTTAAGCTCGATTGCATCGAAAGCCGTAGGCTTATATAAACGCTCTCGAGTCCGTTTCCTGGGACTATAACCAGTACTTGGTGTCTTTGGGGGATATTAAAGGAACGCTCCCAGTGGGGTTCGAACCCATGACCTCCCGATCGCTAGGCGGACACCATATCCACTACACAAAGGCCACCCCTAAAGACATGAACATGAACGGCAAGAGTTAGCATGTGTATTGATTATGCAAAATGTGCGGTAATATTGTGTTTCTGTTCGTTTCGGATTTCTGAATCAAATTTATATGTCATCACAATGTAAATAAGTTATAATTTTGTAATGGCATGAAAGTCAAAATCGTCTTAACCTTAACTCACAACAAATAAAATTAGGTCGCCGTAGCGTAGTTTATATAATGTCCGCCTAGCGACCAGATGTTCACGGGTTTGATCCCCACTGTAGGAGCGTTTTTACATCTCCCCAAATGACTCTAAATACCGGTTCTACAAGGGAAACTTACGCGACAGTGGTTCAATAAGCCTTATGCTTTCGATCTCCCCGAGTCTAAATGATTATATTTTAGACAAACCAACTAAAGAACGCGTTGGCAGTACTACCAGAAATACACAAATCCTTTCCCAGTTGAACCCCGAGTAATTAAAGAGTGTATATTAAATTGATATTACCATGTATTTTTACATGTGCAACATGTGACATCAAACCCATGTCCATTTGTCACAGATGTATTTATGGTTTTGTTTTTTATAATCGCTTACTACATTAATCAAAGGTTTAAAATCGTATATACTTCTCAAGGTATTACATAATTTTTGTATTCTTATACTGAAGCAACAATCACCTGACCTTTCACCTGTGCAAAAATTAATCCAAACTCGTTTACCAAATTTTATGTTCTTATGCAATGTTCGACTTATTCAAGTTTTTGCAGACGGACAGTCAAACTGACTTACAAACAGAATCAGGGATTGCTCTTTGGACAACGGATAAGCGTATAGCCCAATGTGTACACTAAATGTAACGCCCCTGTAGTATGTTTGTAACATTGTGTTAGTAACAATATACAGTTTTATTACATTTTTAGTAAACGTGGCCTCATCTTTGACCTGTGTAAAAAGGTCGTTCATCACCCTCACGTTTCCGTTTTTAAGTATACGAAGTTGCATTACAGTTTCTGCAGTACTTTTCGAGGTATCCAAACGTGCAGACTTCGGTAGGAGACACAAATGATAACACAAACATAAATTAAGTATTAATAATAATATTGCCGTATGAGATGTGGAATTGAAAGTCATAATTCACATGCAATTTCTCAAATTGGCATACTTAACTATCTTCGCAGTTAGTTTACCAAAGCTGCTATGGATGGCCCCTGAACACCTCCGAGTTTATCCACCACGGCAGATCTCCAAATCAGGAGACGTGTACAGCTTCGCAATCATACTGTACGAGATGTGCACGAGAACCGAACCTTACACCGCCGAGATCTGGTACCAATCTGTAGATGGTGAGATGTTAATAACATAAATATCGTGGGTAGTTTCACACTTAATCTTTGATTGACACGTATTTTAACACTTGATTTACAATTCAAATAGGTGGACAAGGGGCTGAATATTTATATAATTACCTTGAACACCTATATCTTTTTGTAAAACTGGCAGTGAAATAAGCAGGCAGGACTAAGCAAACCATATTATTGCATTGACTTCAAAAGATAATTACAAATATTTGTCGGAACTTTCGGTTTTGCAACACATGAAAAGATATAGGAGGAATTTCATTCAGGTTTCACGAACAAGTTCATCTATTGTTCATAGATACCCTACAAAGACTTAAACGTGGTGGCACAATTGTTCGTCCAACTCTAAACGAGGAGGACCATTTGCCCGGTATTGTCAACCTAACAACGTGTTGCTGGCCGGAAATTCCAACTGAACGGCCGTCATTTTCACACGTTAGGAAAGTCTTAAAAGGCATACGTATTACAAGGTAAACATCCTCATTTAAAATATGAGGCATCCGCATTAAATCAATATAGAACATGTGGTAAGTATATACAAATATTTTCAATTTAATGTAAAACTTTTTTAATTTACGGTGAATCACGATACGTGTGTACCCTCATAAGCCGTACAGGTCGTAATAAAAATAATATTTTCAAACCATGTCTCTGCTAGTCGTTAAGAAGCTCGAACAATCATGCCCAAACACTTAACACATTATCATATTTTAAAGCATGAAATCAATCAACATACTTGCACGATATCGGAACTAACCGTAAATAGGAATTGATGTATTGTTTGACTTCCATGAAAAGTTAAAAAGTAAATACTCTCAGTTGAAAAACAGTCACAATACTTACTTTGAAGGAAAATAAGTTTGAAGTCCTAATACAAGAATTTTCGTTTATTTCTTCGAGTTCATAACAATAAACGATGAATGTATTTTTTCAACTTTATATGGCTATTGTAGGGTTATATTCTATTGAAGAATACCACATTTTATGAAGCTGATATGTTTAGTAAATGCAGGCATTATATATACTTTTATCATACCGCTACAAAGTTATCTGCCTGATATAGCGCTGCTTGATATAATTTTTTTATATCACGTTTAACAGGAAGTTCTCATATCAGTCGATGTGTCATATTACTAAGACTTAATAAATAAGTAATATTTTATTGTCCAAATAGATCACATTTACCTAAAAAAAAATTGATACCATGTTTTACATTTAATCCACAGAAAGCAACACAAACAGCAAAAAGGCGTATTTTATCAGATATTAAAAATGAATGTGTAAATGCTGATAACGTCATGTTCAACAGGAAGTTGTTAAATCAGTCGATGTATAGATGTAAGTAATTTGCTTCGGAATGAACATTTTTAGTTAAATAAAATCAGATTCGACAAAACAAACAATTTAATACCAAGATGTAACATATTTTAGACACAAAAAAAAACACAAATAAACAGCGAACAAAATATTTTATAATTATTAAGCGCAAATGCTCAGTACGTCATTAGTAACAAGTCAAGCGTCAACGATCATATTTATTCCCGCTAAAATTGCAGCGTCGTATGAATTTTATTTTTATTATTTCTTTCAAAATGGGGACTTATAGAGAGTTATGATGAACAGAAAAACAGGTTACTGTCTGATCTTTTTGTTTATATCAAGCCTCGCCGTTATATTATTTTAAGCTTTGCCTGATATATTACAAAATGATCAGGCAGTAATCTGTTATTCTATATGTAGGAACGTCAGCGGGTCGCACAACGTGTTGGACGTTCTCCTCAAGCGGATGGAGCAATACGCCAACAATCTTGAAGGTCTTGTCGAGGAGAANATAATAAATTAATTCTGATCTCTTCTATTCCGATAACACTTGTAATTTGTTGATTTGGCATTCAAAGTTTTAAACTCACCCAATTAAATAAAACTCTTATCAGCTTAATAATAAAAAAGATTTGACTATCTTTAAAATTCATACAGTTTTAGCAGTGTGTTTTTTTTTAGACAAAATTAGTCTCTCTTATGTCAGTAGGTATATATTCATCACGGAAAATAAACACTTATAGTGTTCTCACGAGATATGTTTACAATGGGTACCATGTCTTCCTACACACTGATTTTATCAACTTACCATCAACTGTCATTTCGATAAATTGCTCGAGGCATAAGTAATCTTTTCTCTTGTCAACTGCACATATAAATACATTCCATGACGATAATAACTGTTGATGATGGATCGTATTAATTTTGTGTTGCTCATAAAGATTTTTCGGGAACACTTTACAGTTTTATTCTAGTTGTATGTAAGGAACAATTAGTAAAAATATATAATTTAATCACTTCAGTTATACTGGTCCGGTTAGTGTACAGTGTCCGTACCTGTGTTCGTCGGCCTATATCAGAAAGGTTGTTACACACTTAAAATTAATATGCATTGTGTTCCTACATCATATCACATCATCTTTATTTTCTTCGAAAATGGGTTTGTTCGTGGTTGCTACGGACTTTCATTACCTCTGTTAAACTTGACATCTCATGTATTGAATTGGTTATTACTGTGTTTCGAAATAATTGTCAATCTTAGTCAATAAAGTAAAGCAGCCAAGATTGTTTTTGTTCGACATTTATTTCCTTCGTTTACTATTACCANTGATGAATGCTCACGAAACCACAACAGCAACACTAAATGACTGAGTAAGTGAGTTGTCCGAAATCCGAAAAATACGTACACCACAAAAACAAGACGACTATACAAAATATACACGTTCACATAAAAAACGATCACCCACATTAATACCTTTGCTATAATTCCCTCTTCTTTAAATCAACAATCGTTTCGATAACAGTGAAATAAGTTATAATCAAGGTCATTATCGACATCGTGGGCGGTGAAGCGTTCGGGTGTTTGAACTAAATTGCAACCGATAAACAAAATGGCAGCAAGAGCTATTACTGTACATTAACACCCGCAGAGCTAGATATAATATGCCCTCGGTGAAATCTATCATTAATTATTCTTACCATATTGTAATGAAAAAATTCTTCAGCAATTGTCGATTCTTTCTTTCTTGGGTCTGATACGCAATACACAACCGCAGTACACCCGCATAAATTTATGTGAGGAAATATAGTTCCATAACAATTATGATAATGATGCCACTTGAAGCGATAAACAAAAATTGTACATTTAATTAATATATCAGTGAACTAAATCTTACAATAGACAAACACTAGTATAAACTATTACATTCTTTGACTTAAGAAGTTAACAAATTTATATAAGAATGCAATATTAAAATCCGAGCTACATATGTCAATCTTCACCCTTAGATATTTTCGACATTATTGCATTCGAAAACCTGCGAATCAACAGTTCTCAAACGAAACAAATATTTCCGCAAATTGCTCCTCATATATGTTGCTTATAAAATTGCTTTGGCAGTAATTATTAACAAGGAGCTTGTTTACATCAAATAACACCTGTACTAAATGTTCACAGTTTCACCAAGCGATAGCGATATATGAAACTCAGGGTACATCATCGAATAGGCTACATGTGTATGTGATAAACAGTTCTTATTGGTCTTTGTTTTAGTGCGCAAATTTTATTTTAAAAATAAGTACGGTCTATTCTTTTTCACGTCCTATTCGAATAATTACGGTCTATTCTTTTTCACGTCCTATTCGAATAAAATTCTCTAATTTTAATACTTAACGTATATAATTTAATACACCGTTTTACGCGAGCTGTACACGCACAAGGAAACAGCTGTGCCTTAAATATTGATATATCGACTAAACGACCAAAGGAACTATTTTTTACTAATTTATCCATCAGACAAAACTAGCATAGATTCCAATTTTTTCAATGAGAAAGTCGCAACCCCTTCACTCAAAAGTGTTACATGCTATACTACAAGAACGCGATTTTTTACCAATTATTCCAACGGACAAACATGGTATAGATTCCAAATTGTTCTTTCCAATTAGAAGTCCGCATCCGCCGAAAAAATACCTCGTCGTGAAAACGGTCTATAGCACTGCACTCCAAAATGATTTAGTATATTTTTTCAGGGAACAGATTTGAGTCTGGGCATAATGCATGTGCGTAAAGTGTTGTCCCAGATTAGCCTGTGCAGTCCGCACAGGCTAATCAGGGACGAAACTTTCCGCATAAATTGGATTTTTGCTAAGAAGTGACTTCATTTAAACGAAAAATGTCATAAAAGCGGAAAGTGTCGTCCCTGTTTAGCCTATGCGGACTGCGCAGGCTTATCTGGGATGACACTTTACGCACAAGCATTATGCCCAGTTTTCTCAGAACATCACTCATTTGAGAGTATTTCTATGAGACAATAGCTTTAAATACAATGGAGCTAAAATAAATAGGATTAAACTAATGTTTTTTTTTTACTTTTATTAATTTAACTTTTATATCAAAATATTGTTCAAATGAATTATGTGAACACCATTGAAATAAATTTGATGAACATGATATTTGCAATTGGTCTTAATGTCAGACCGAATAATATTTGTAGTGTGTTCACTAATAATATTCAAGTCAACTGATGTAGTACTGACACAAGTATGAAGTAGGGACACCCATGTCAGTATTGATTAGGTTAACTATTGACAAAAGACCTTGAATTTGTTATTGGTGTATAGGTGGTTACCATTAACAAGGTATAGTAAACTTTATGGAACACCGCTCATAACTAGAGTTTACACTGGGTATAAATTCTACTGATAACTAAATAGCATATAAAATAAGTGGTCCATACATACACTACTCCTATAAATATGAGGTGGATATACATCGAATCGGTAGATTAGGTCTACCGGTATTATTTGGACTAATAAATACACAAAAATGTGTATGCACATTAAACATTGAGCCTTGGAATGAAAGCTATGTCCCATGTAAAGTTGAAGTAAATATAAGCACAAAAGCAATAATCAAATAAAAAGTATTATAATAAAATGAGGCGCATTCCCATTATCTTCAAGAGGTCATCAGACAAAAATTGTTCTCTTCAGTGGGTCTCAAACAATAGAAGAAATTAATTTTGGAGAATAATGTACTCTATAATCCTTGGTTAATCCATTTTGTGAGTTGTAATATAGTTTATGCAGGGAACACCTACTTACCTTATGTGTATACATGTTACATAGAGCTTAGCTTACTATAATGACTGATTTACAGATTTTAACTGTAGAAGGTTGACAGTTAAAATAAGATGTGAATACATGTAGCTGTAAAAGATTATTGTTAAAATGCCTTAGTTGACCCAGATGAGTGTTTTATATGATTAAAAAACAACCTTAACATGAATTTCATGTCATAGACCTGTTTTTTTTTCAATATGCTACTAGATATTAGAGATGAAAGCAATACACCAATACATCAATTATTCCCTTGTTCATTCTTGCTAATGGGACAACCCAGAGAATAAGAACTATTGATTTAACCACCCCTGTGTTTGCGATTGAAATGAGTAAAAACCTATACACTCTACATGTAAATATTTAATTTATATTGACAGGAATGTCCCATTACATGCTTTCAAGCAATAATATTAGAATTCAAACTTGCTTGGCCAAACGTCCAATTTTCTATGACTGCATGCTTTAACACAAGACTAAGATTAAACATTTAACCCATTTATGCCTAGTGGACTCTCCCATCCTTCTAAATTGGATCAATTTATTTCCAAAATTAGGGATGTCTAGTATATTTATTTCTATATTTAGAATTTTTCTTACATAAATTCCTTTAAGCAAACATCGCAGACCCTGATGAGACGCCGCATTTGCCAAGGCCTTTTTTCTAGACGCTAGGCATAAATGGGTTAACAATGACAGTTATGTAATATACATTTTGTATCAAATAGCTTTTAATTGGTGATTTATCTTATTTCATCTTATTAATCTTACAGACAAACAATATATTCAACAACAAATAATAACTACAACTAACATGATTGTAACTGACAGTCAGAATATTCATATATTGTTACCTTGAACGCTGACAAACTGAAGAGCGTTAAGCGGCAGCNTGATATATATTAGCTTATATAATCTCTACATGTTTCCAATTTCATAGGTTATTAATCATTATTATGCAATTAGAGATGTTTCAGTTTTAATGAAAAAGTACATATTATATTATGGTGAATAAAATCCAAACAAAGCCGGTGACCCTATGTTTTTATTGCATTTTTCATTTAGTATTTGTATGTAGTACTTGAATAAAAAATTTGAGCAAAAGTTATTAGATGGAAAAAAATCAGCAAAACTGCCGCAACACCCCTTAACCAGCGTTTATACAATCGGGTGCGAGGTAAATGGAATTGGTGATAAATACGACGTGGTTGTTGCGTTCCCTAGGCAGGTCTCCTAGGAGTCACATCTGCTTATGTTTTGATGGGGACATGATATGACAGTGGATTTACGGAGGATATTTCATAATGCTAAGACTTTGACGATGTGATTTTTGTACTGTTCAAGAAGTTTAAAGGTTCAGCTGTTGACATTTTATTTGTAAATAGTTGCAGGTGAAATATTATCGGCTGTGATCTTTTAGCTGAAGAGGGTAGATACCGATTTTTTAAAAAAGATTAGATATAGTGGTTTGTTGAAATACTATTGTTATAAGCTTTGCTTGATATGCAAGCGACGTTGTATCGATTCACCTGTTGACCTGGGTGCTGTCTCATATATGCAAGTCATTCACTGTAGTTTGCGTTCTTGAAGGGACTGAAAAATCATACACTCAAAAGGCTGGGTGACATGGGACGTATGTGGAGGGAGAACAAAAGAATATCATTTTGTTTTCCCCATTCAGCAAGGGTTAGATTGATGTGCATTAAAGGCCCATCATTCACAACAGTGAACACACATCGACTTGTGCTAAATAATAAATAAATTCAGAAAATGATGTCAGTAGTCCAAAATGAAAAAGATCAAAACTCGTTTGTGTCTTTGTGATTCATACAAAGGAACAATTGTATATACGTAAGTGTCTGTTATTTTACAGAATCGAATTGTTCGCAACACATTTGTAAATCCCATTTAACCATATTCAACAAAACGATTTCTTATAATTGCGGGTAACTATCTTTAATGTAAATGTAGGGCAAAGCACTCAGTGCGTGTAAATATCAAAATACAATGCTTGCTTGGATAGGTTTTAAGCGGCGAATGTGTATATACAGGGTTATTATTATTCTAAAGTTTAAAAGTGAATAAAGCGGTTTATTGAGAAGGCTCATAACATTTAGGGGAAAGGTATTTGATGATTATTTTATTTTAAGTTTATTAACATTATTCAAATTAAATAGTTGATTATTACCCACTTCCGTGTTAAGTGGTAGAGTAGCCATAACTTTACACCAATTACAATTACATAAATAAATATTTATATATAGGTTAACTCGAGAATTATGTGTTCAATATGGCCCAGCGTATTTACAGATTCTATCAAATCGATTAGTTCAAGTTATTTAACTACATACCCAGTCTTCGTGTATTCGTTTAACAAGTATGGATGTTACATACATTAATTGCTTCAAATAGGGGTAATACCGTTATAGCAGAGAACCGAAAGATCTCCGGACTTTGTGAACGCGCCCATCATCGATAACTCGCGTACACGCGGATATACTATGGAACATCGGAAAGTAAACTTCAACCATGTAGGCAATGTTAAATTCAACAAAGCAAATCGTACGACTCCCTTACATCGAGCGTCTCCTGATATCCATCATTTTGATTACATTAAGAACGAGGCTGTGGTGATGACCTGACACGCATGCGATACGAGTATTTAATACAAACACAGCAAAAATGCACGACTACACTACTGTAGTGGTAACACAACACTTTAAAAATTACTTACACTCGCTCTCGATTTTCAGAAAAAGTTGCATGAAATCATCGTATATTCTAGCATAAGAGCTGTGCGAGCACATAGCGTCAAGCGATAAGCGCGTGTTTAGTTCCGATTTGACGTTTATTGTAAAAAAAAAAAAAAAAAAAAAATCAGTGAATCAGAAAATATAAGTTTAGTTGGCCTATTGCAATCTAGTACTCTTCCTTTCTGTTGTGAGGTCTCGATAAGGTGACCACGCGCGTATTTAGGTCTGAGAATGTTATTGCGGGTGTGTATGGATTTATCGGTTTGCGTGGTTAAACACGCTGTAAATAAACACTTTTGACATGGATTTAACGGGAATTTAATACATCTTTGAAGATTAATCGTTTATTGTTGCGTTGTTTGCGTGAATTCCGAAATTCTGTTCCTCTTTTCCTTAATTGCTCGATACAAGGTAACCGGACGATATAGATAATATAAAGTGATTATTGCATGCTGTCATATCTCGCATTCTACAAAATTAACGCAGTCCCATTGGGTAAAAGCGGTAACATGACCGAATTAAACCTTTTTTTCAACTCCGGCGAAAGTTTCAATACACCTACTGGAAAGCAAATCAACATGGCTGTTGTTGTTGTTAAGTTATGTTGAATTTTACATTAACTTGACACTATTTTTTTTACTTTTATTTTTAGATACGGCTTGACTTATTTTAAGTTCATACCTTAACAATCAACAAAATCATAATGAAATAACTGCTTTTTCTCGACAAAGATATAATTAAATGAAGAGAATCTTTTCACTTAATAGATCGACTTCACGAATAATGAGTTTAAATATCTTTTAGCTTCAAGTGTGTATACTAAATAGCTTGACCCACCATTTGTTTAACTGAAACCAAGGTTAAGTAGCCACTCGACTTAAATGATCTGTTTCTTTGTAGCCACATTTCTAACAATTATTTCCGGTTTTCTTATTAAAGAAAAAATCTTGAATATAACAGTTCCTTTAAAAAAACGCATATCCTCGGACTTCGAGCCAAGTCAACAATAAATTGTATCGTTTAGGAGTGTAATAAGAATTCATGGTCAAATAACCTTGTCCTTTTCAGCATTTACTCTATAAATCCCACTCGATAAACTTTCGGGCGTCTACAATAAAACTCGAACCTCGAGCCACTACATATTTTGCAAAGTTAAGGGGTGGACAAGTTGAAAAAAGCTTTTTTGACAATTATGATCACTTATTTACATTGACCTGAAATTTAGCAATGTAATGTTTGTGCACGACACAACGTCACACTGTGGTGAGTATGTGCAAAGTTATTTCGAAAACCTTAAATGTATGAGAAAGTTACAGTCCGAACTGGTTTCGAGAACGCGTGTGCCAAGATATTTCGAAAACGTTTAATGCATACTGAAGTTACGAACCGAGCAAGTTTCGGGACAGTCAGACAGAAAAACATGATTTCAATATTGTTTTATTTAACGCAATAAATATAACCTTGCGCCCATTCTTTACGGAGAATTGACAACATTTTTAAAATGAATGTCGAATTTCAACAAGTTTGCAACCTGTAACAAAATTCGCCGTTTTAATGGTAGGCATGAACAGATATGTGACGGTGCATTCATGTCATGAAGAACAAAGAGCAGAAATGTAATTTGTTTACCTATACAAGTTACTAGGATCGAAAATTGTTTTGAATCAATTTGTAAAACCCATTCAACCATTCAACCACTTTGTATGACAGCAGTTATGTTATATTGGAAAACTACCTATAGTGTATGAAAACAAAAAGTGTCTTATTGCAACACCTGCATGGGGTAAGCAAACGTTTCAGCGAATTACATGCAATACCGGTTTATTTAGGTAAAGTTGTCCGGATAATAAGCGAGAACAAGCGGAAATAGTATCGAATTATTTTAAAGACGGGAACGCCATTTTTATAATTATTGTATTATTATTATTATTATAAGCATTTTTTGATTCAGTTTAACTTTAAAAGATATATTAAAAACCTAAACAAGTTTGCTTGTTTCATTGTGACTGCTGTGTAATTGATTTTGTTTTCTGAAACACGGTGATCTCGTTCCTACTCTTAACAGTGTAGAGTTTTCTAGTTGTAATTTTAATATATAAAATACACTTCCTTGATTTTTTATGTAAACAATAACTTTACACTGCCGCATACGCTATTGTTTACCTTTTTAGAAGCAATCCACACACTTCACTGAAAACCTTGTTATCTATAACTATAAAAATGTATATACATCTCTACTAAGTTTAAGATGTGTTATATTTATCTCACATAGTAGGTTATCTTTTCTGTCTTATGTATTTGAATAAATTAATTATCTGTGTTTGAATAAGTGAACAAGTTAGAAGGGTTATCGAGGTTTGTAACAATTTTCAGTGACGTGGACTTCAATGTCATAATAGAATTTAAGATTCAATTTTCATTACAAAAGATTGTCTAACATTTATCATGCATTACTAAGGATGCATGATAGCATCTGAGAATAGGGTTTATAAACCTTTATGTTGATGTGATGAAATCGAATATACCAATATGTGCTTCTACACGCGTCGTATCTATCACGATGAAAGACTACATCTGAGTAATCTGTCGTCTGACACATTTCTTTAGAACGTTAAAACGGAAATGCTTGGTTAGTTGGTATAACGTCGAGTCTTGTTGGCGTTTTTTTGAGTGAATATTGAATTATGTTGGGTCAAACACTGGCATTACGATGAGACAAATAGGATAGTCACGTTGACTTTCGGTCAAATAAACATTTGTTTGAGTCAATTTGTTTGGTCCAAATGTAATAATGATTAGTAAAAATGAAATTATGTATTGTCGAGATGGTGTAAGGGTTGAGTCGATGACGCAATTGTGGGTTAAAGTTGGCATAATATTGAATATTTTGTATGAAAACGGCATAAAGTGTAAGGTTGAGTCAAGTGGCCTTATGTTGGGTCAAGTTGTTATAAGCTTGAGTATGTTTGGCATTAGGTTGAATCAAGTTGTCATTTTATGAGGTCGAAAAGCAATTTGGTTGAGTGAAGTTTGCATATTGTTCGTCATAGCTGACATCATGTTGCGTTAAATTAAACACTAAATTGAGTCATATAAGCATTATGTTGAGTAAAGTAATCATAAGGTTAAGTATAAGTGACATAATGTTTGGTCCAGTTGACATAAGGTTGTTTCAGTTGACATTAGAGTCAAGTTAACATTATGTTTGGGTAAAGTGTGCTTGAGGATGAGTCTAGTTATGTCCCCGAAGGGTGGCATATATTTTTCCAACTGTCCGTCAGTCTGTCCGTCTGAAAACTTTAACATTGGTCACAACTTTTGCAATATTGAAGATAGCAACTTGATATTTGGCATGCATGTGAATCTCATGGAGCTTCACATTTTGAGTGGTAAAAGGTCAAGGTCAAAGTCATCCTTCAAGGTTAAATGTCAAATATATGGCTTCAAAGCGGCGCAGAAGGGGGCATTGTGTTTCTGACAAACACATCTCTTGTTTTTATTATGTTATGTTGAAGTTTGTATTAGTATTAGATCGGATCAAATTTGTACAATATTTGGTCTGGTTGACATGATGTTTTATCAAGCTGACATTAAGTTGGGTTAAGTTGGCATCCAATTGAGTTCATTCGGCATAAGGTTATATAAAACGCCGGAAGACATTCCCAAAAGTATTTAAAGTCTATATGACACCTGGTCGTGTGGACTTTGTTAACTCGCAGGACTGGACTGAGATTCATATGACCGAAACATCAGAGGCTTCAGTCCTCTGATACTTAGCTAAATCTACAGTGGCTGATTGTTTGAGGAAAATTGATTGTCCATGATCCGTGACTGCATATTTTCAAACGTTTAAATTGCCTTGGCGCCATTCACTATTAAACGGTCGATCTGGCCTTTGTCTGCTCGAATAGTTGTTTGTTGCATTTTTCTTCATTTGCGAAGTGGTAAAGGACGTTTCTGTCCGGGTATGGTACCCCAAATAGCATAGACAACTCATTAAAGAAAAAATACTAGGATAAAATTAACCCGCAAAAACCAAGTACTAATATACTGGTGAACCGTAAGAATTACAATCGCTATGTAATATACGCATATGAGTGTTCGGGTACGCATGCGCCATAACATATCATGAACGTAAGTAAAAAAAAATACAAAGTCATTTTTTGTACTAGTATTTCAGTTTAGCTCGTTTGTTCTTTTCAAGTTTAAATTCTTTAAAACTAATCAACTGTTCCCCTCTATTTATTTCCCGGACATTCGGACCGACATAATTTTGCATTTAAATCGGAACTATTTTAAAATCGTCGCTCAGGTCCGACGGTCTGGGACTTTCTGGGCTGCATTTAATTATTTTCAAACGTAAAACATGAAGCATGTTTTTTACATTTGTCAAGTTCTTGACGTGTGATGAAGTGTTTCGGTATTAAAATTTTCAGTCAATAACACGTTTTGTAGTATGCAGTAAGGTAAAGTGATGACAATTGCTTTACCACTGGCGTGTTTATTATATGAACCGAACATAAGAATCAAACCACTCAACAGTGAATTATGTTGGTCGAACGTTTTATTTCCGGAACGCAATATTAAAGTACTTTGACTTGATTTGAAGTAATTACTACTAAAACTATCATACTTTTGGCTATACATAATGCCAAGATGACTTCATCCAATGTCAATTTAAACCAACATTATGACGAATTGACTCCTTCAACTTGCTTATTGACCCCACAAAACGCTTAAGTAACTAAACCCAATGTCGTCACATATTGTGACTTGTAAAATGTATTTTTTTCGAATTTACTGTATTTGCTTGTTTCATGATGCTTGCATGTAAATTAGATTCAATAAATAATGTTAAACTAAACGTTTACCAATGCACTGCTTTGTCAAATAAGTTCAAGGGCAAATAACGTAAGATTGAGTAGATCATTGTGGATGAAAAAAGTTTCGATTCAATTGCTTTATAAATGTGGAAGTTGTTTGCAAAAACACCGAAAGACCAACATACTGAGTGACTCACAGACTGAGTGACTCCTTCGAGTGACCCCCCCCCCCCCCNGCTCACAAAGATGACTACAGAAAGGGTGCAATCAGTGACTACAATAGAATGTGTTTGATGTTCGGGGAACTTGGTTTTTCGATAAAACCAAAATTCAATCGGACTGCTGCTCAAATTCAAGATGATGTAAAGAACGGAAAAAACAAATTTACATTTTGAATAATTTTATTGCACCAGATGCCTGTTATATATAATATATTTATAATATTTATAAAATAAGCTTTTGATGAACACGAAATCAAATATATTCGCATGTAAATAAGTACATATTGCATACGAAATCCATATCAACAGTAAGTAATTAGGTTCATATTTGTTCACACTCATTTATGTTCACTCTACTAAACTTTTTTCTAAATAAAAATGGTTAATTTCAATTTCACTTTAATAAATAATAAGAGCTTATATCGATTTTGTAATTATAAATATCCTGTTATTGAAGTGTGTTGATTTTTGCCGTGTTCTCTTTGTCTAAGCATCTTCCATACCATGCGACTGTTTCGTGTTCGTGATCAGTACACATGGCGAGGAAATGTTCTTGCCTAAGGAGGGTGACGGCTCAGTACACGTGTTCGAACAGATAGTTCTAGGAACAGACGGTCAGTCTGTGTCCGTCAGTCAACTCATCACGTGTTTAGATAAAAACGTTCGGAACGGAACGCCAAAGCTATGCTTTATACAGGTTAGTTTTCGCCTAAATTTTCACTTATTATGATTGTTACTGAAAAACAGTTGCAACACTTCGGTATGGTTAATTACTCACATGCGGCTGTAGTGGGGATTGAACAAGGATTGTCTAGATGAGAAGCGATAGTACCAACCACTGCACTAACCGGACAGCCCCAAATCTTACCAGATCTTATCAAAGATCATAATTATGCTAGTTTGAATGAACGTTCAGTCACAATCAAACGAAAATGATATAAATTAATAAGTTATAATCAGTATTTTTCAAAAATAAATGATTGACTTCATGAACTTAATATGGCAGCCAATTTGATATGTCTTTAAATATCTCCTTTATTTAAAACTGTACAATAACTGACCGACTAATAGAATAAAATATTATTTCTTTGGCAGGCATGTAGGTCAAGCGAGAAACTTCCATATAAAGAATATGACGAAGGTGTTCCAGTGACGACTACATACACGGAAAAGACACAAACAAACAAAAATAACAACGCAGATGGCGGCAAAACTTTCGTGCGTTTCCTTACAATCCTCTCATATTTCTACTTCACTCATCCTAACACAATCTTGCTCTCTTTTTTCAATTTTCTTATATGTGCTGTTTCGCTTTGAAATATGTTAAGTTTCAAGCATTTTAAATTATATTTCAAAAATGCAAATTTCAAGACAATTATGATTATTCTGACAGCTATGTATAACCGCATTTGAAGGTATCCGTATGCACCGAGTAAAGGCGTACATTCCGTTTTTTTTATGCCGTACCATTTGGGTCAAAATAACAAATACGCCTTCAGCTTAAAATATATATCACCGCGGTGACAAAATTGTTACCGCGGTGACAATTTGTCACTGCGGTAACAATTTTGTTACCGCTGTGATATCTATTTTGTCACTGCGGTAACATCTATTTTGTCACTTCGGTAACAATTTCTTTGGGTCAGTTTTCAACTATTTTCCCCGTAACAAACCGAGATTTTTTTCAAGAAAATAATTAAATATTTAACAATAGTTTAAAATAAAATCAAAACAGATGAATAAGGATAGTTGATAAGTTTATTCATATGTTTTTTCATATGTTTTTGTCCTTTTGTCCACAGTATCACCGCAGTTACAAATATATCACCGCAGTGATACATTTATGACCGCAGTGACAAAATTGTCACCGCGGTGACAATTTTGTCATCGTGGTGACTTCTATTTTTAGCTGTTGGCGTAAATGTACTTTTGACCGCAAGGGTACGTCATAGTTTTTAACGCATTAAAGGGAGCATGTTTTATGCGGCAAAATGGTACATTTGCGTCACATATACTTTGTCAATATCTAGGGAATAAGTTTATATATTGCTGATACACTAGGTTCAGTGAAAGAAAATATTGGTAATGACCTGATATTGATTTCATCGATCTGTGTGTCTTATCTTTAGACATGGTTTGTCCTGTTTTAGTAAATACTAAATAATACATAAAATGAAATGTGATGAACAACCAAAGACGTGATCAATAACAATTGTGTGTACGGTTAATTCACATAACGCAAATATATTTATTGCAGAACTCTAAGCATCAGTTTGAGGTTACAACTCCTCATCGTTGTCATCACAATCAATAGTCTTACGCCCTGAAACTTTTCGTTGCACTTTAATAATTAATGCTAGTTCCCTAAATGCATAAAGATATGGATTTTGCCCAATGGTAGCTACAAAAGATATGTGCGTTGCGCCTCACTGCTTAAACGTTTTTGATAAATTTATGCGTTGCAAACACGCCTTTACGATATGCGTGTTTATGCTGCCTTACAAAGCTAACCATGAACATATTCTCGTATTTATTAATAGAAAGACTCGTCTTCACTTCCATCGTACATCAATAAGTGGTATGACGATGACGTGCTGCATTTGCTGAAGTCAGACCTTGATGTTGAGAGTGGGGGAAATGATGAATATGACAGTACAGAAGACGAGGAAATTCTACAATTGTCGGGTTTGTCAAATGATTTTAATCAATCCCGGGTTTCTTTTATAATTTAAGGTTGGGTGTCTGATCGCGGTTGGAGTCATTGTTAATATAATATCTAATTTCATCATATATTTTATTTGTAATTTGTGTTAGAACATTAGTTTCCAACAATGACTGTTGCACTGGATTAAATGATTTCCTTGCTTGATTGACCGCTTTGCCTGGTGTAAACATGCTTGTATGCAATTATCAATTGATTTAACTTCATTCAACCCTAATATAATCTAACTGTCCTGTTGTTTAGTAAAGGGTATGGACGAGAACCGGGAGAATAGTTGATTTTGTATAGCAATATGGGATAATGCAGGTTTTTAAAATAATTAAGGAACATGATTGACACTTCCTGATTACAGATTCTTCATATGTCGCTCAACATTTCAGACGATGAAACCTTCCTTGATTTAGATGAAACGGAACAGAAAGATGAAGATGAGAAAGATACAACGGCTAGGCCAGATATAAATGCGCCTCCTCCTGTGCCAAGCAAACCTCTTCCGAAGCCGTATGATGTGGCGCCAGTTGAGTGTCCCACAGATTGCCTAATTATGTACCCAGTGCAACCACGTACGTATACGCCATCGTTGCATTTGTTTCGTGATCTGCATCTTCAGTTGTACTAAAAGCAAAGTCAAAAATTCTTCGAGATAAACGTACAATTACTTTGGAACGAAATATTAAATAAAGTTACCTCAAGATTTTCAATTAAATTCGCGATCTTTGACTACAAAACCCTTGCGAACCCATATTCAGCGTTAGAATGTTTTTTTTTTTATTGTGTGTATTTTTTTTAAATTATTTCCACAAGCCGAGACAGTGTAATACATTAGCAGTTTGATATAACTGCAGTTATGTGCGGTTTGTGTATACTACGTGTATATGCTTGTTCTTATTATTCAATTTCAGATAAGATTGCTATGCGAAGCAGGGAAAAAGGATCTTGGATGCTCTATTACATGTTCGAGGAAAGAAAGAAGCTCAAAAGCAACGACGGCAATGTTTTGCCGTTTTTAACATCAGTGATGAAAACAATGTCAGAATTCCACGTTGACATGAACGGTAAACACGATTTGAAAATGTGTTGAACATTTTACCACAGACTTACAACTAAAGTCTTCCTAAAACGCCCCTTTGTATTGACAAGACAGGTCAGAGCCTGGTTGACGAAAAAAAAACTGAAGTTGCCCTTGTCGAAGGCGTTTTCTGATTGGCTTTAGTTATACACGTCTTGGTAAATGATTCTGTAGCATTAACTCAATTGTTGCTTATATTTCAGTGTACATTTATTGTATTATTGTATTATTGCATGCATTTTGGTCGGTCTGTATTTACGTAAACAGTTACAAATAACAAAAAAGGACAAAACGCGACCTATTTTAAACGGTTCGGACATAGAAATGGATGGGAGGAGCCGCCCTTCCATTCCGCTGTAGCTAAATCAATGTTTATTTCTACCAGCTAGTTATTCATATAATTAAACTAGAGATAGCAAAATTGCAAGCTATACACGTTGCAATATCAATACAATATATTGCATTAAATTCTGTAAAAACAGCAAACAGCAAACTGGCATCCTTCTAATGAAAATGAAAGAAAACTGTAGCTTCATATCTTTAGTTACTACAATGATTAAAACGGATATTTTAATGCACTCAACGAATAAATAAGCCCCAAGACATTTGATTTATATGTAAAATCGTGTACATTGAATTCGTAGAGTAACAAATAATGGCGTGTGCGATCTATTGAATTGTTTTGACAAAGTTAAAATGATGGTAGACGGATCACATTTAAAAAAAGTGAACTGTGAATTCAAAGATTATTTTGTTATTATACTATAGTTGGGGTATACATATTACTTTTAATATGTTAGAATTGTCTATGATATCATGAAAACGGAATTGGATAGTAATACCTTTATATAATAATTGTTGTATATTAATGGTTAAAAGCATGATAGAAAATAGTGATTGTATGATTTGTGGTTATACCAAGTGGTTGGAGAGGTTGATAATGTTCGGGGTATTTTTACAGATTTGTTTATACAAAGACGAAATTCTGGAGTGAGTCATGAAGAGAAAAAAACGTGTGTCTTGATAAAAGATTTCCAATTCGAACCCTACGAAAATGATATAAACAAATACAGATTAAATCTCCCCAAATCAAGATTCTGTTGACTTATACCGGTGGTTGACATAAACAAACAGTAATACCCTTTAAACAAAAGAAATGTCACCCATGTTATTTTCTAGAATTAAAAATCAGTTTATCCTTGAATGAAGTATGTGTCAATATGTAAGAAACACAATTAAAAGAGTTAATTTTATTATATTAGGTCACAAGGTCAAGGTCATCACTGGAGATGATGTGTGCATAATTTTGCTCTCCAAAATTTACATTAAAATACATGTTTATAGTGACAAAAAAATGAGAAATTATAGTACAACATGTTCATAATTGTGCTTTGAATGTTGTGACAAAGCTACATCCAGGAAATTGTAGTGTGATAAAAAGCAGTTTGGAAGTGTTATAACAAAGGATTTCACAAAGGATTTTACAATTTCTGTGTGATAGGTGATTGACTTGTAAAACACATGCTTTTGAGAAAACCCCTGTGCATGAACTTTCCATGCGGATTAAAGAGATTATAACTGTGACAGCTCTGAGTGTTAAATATTAGATGTGTTGTCTAAAGAAAACTGGAAAAAATAACTGTAGTTATTCATAAACACAATGAGCAGTAATACAACAAAAAACCAGCCTAAGCTTAACTTTACAGGAACAAAACCGCAAACAAAGCCGGCTGTCAAAAAATATAGGCCAGATACTAGTGACAATAGCAATTCGAGCATGGATGAGCTCAATTCAATACATGTGCAACTTCAAGCAATGACTGATGGCATATCAAGCTTGAGGGAAGATCTCAAGAGTATGCTTCGTAAAGATGAAATCGAACAACTTATCACCAACGCAGTCACTAGCTTAATGCATAAAATGGAACAAAATATGAATAAAAACATCGATAAAATAGTTAATGAAAAATGCAAAGAAATGCAAGAACGAATAGATTCCTTGGACTTTGAGAATAAAGGTCTGAAAGACACATTGCAGAAATTGGAAAACAATAACAAAAGTAATCTTAAGTCACTTCAGGAACAAATAGACAGGACAGATGAAATCAGCAGAATGGCAAGTAAGAAAGCCAACTATAATGAACAATTTTCCAGGAAGAACAACATAAAAATACAAAATATACCTGAGAGCAAAGATGAAAATGAGGAATCACTGACCAAAACGGTAACCGGGATCCTGAACACTCATGCCGAGGTAGACTTGCAGCCTATTGATATAGTAGCTATGCATCGTATTCCCACAAAACAGGGACAGACCCGCCCAGTGCTCATCAAACTGAGAAATAACTCAATTAAATCTGCCATAATGAAGAAACGGGCACCAATGAAGAACGGCGGATACAAACTTGTTGATGACGTCACTAAGCCCAACCAGGGGCTTATCAGCAGGCTCCACTTACATCCAGATATCCAAAGTGCCTGGTATTTTAATGGTGCGGTGTACGGGCAAACTGTCAAGGATGAACGTGTTAAATTTGACATCTATGACAATGTGACTGGTGTAATAGAAGAATTCAGGCAGTACAGACGTAATGGCATGCAAAGTCGCTAGAAGTCACTAAAACATTACAAACTTACATGGGAGTTTAGAAGGAACAGTGGAAGCCGAAAGTAAGAGTGATGACATTTACAAGCTAAAGTGGTATGTACCACATCCTATTATATCTTTTATGATGGCATTTTTAAATTACAAATTAATGCCTATATTATATGTTGAATATGCTTGTATGTGTGTGTTTTTTGTGGGTTTTTTTTTCCCGCAAATTGGAAATAACTATTCTTACACTTAAACACCTTCCTTGACATAACCATAAAACCTTTTGAAAAAAAAAAATAAATCAATTAAAAATCTATAATACATAACGATAAGGATTTTGATAAAGTGAAAACTTGCAAATGTAAACAAAGATACAAACTATACTATAATCGGTTATGTTCTAAAAACTGACCATAGATTGTTGACTTCTATTTTTAAGTATACCAATATAGTCTTTATCTATATAATCCCTAAAAAGATCATAGTCTTTATCAAATTTCTTAAGTGTATGGCAGCTCTATCTCCTGAGTAGCACAACAAATTATT